>JAAEAF010001935.1:0-166013 GCA_011037195.1 Triatoma infestans | reverse complement strand
TCTCACTCACTCACTCTCTCTCACTCGCTCTCTCTCTCTCTCGCGCTCTCTCTCTCTCTCTCTCTTTACGGCGCGGATATCAAACCCATATAAGCTACGGGCCACTTGATAAATACTAAAATTTACGCGAACCGCACCACATATCCGTATGTTTCTAAATATCTTATATATTTTTCGTGATATATACATATATTAACTGTTTGGAATACAGGATAATTTAATACAATTAGAGACTATGCCATCATGGGCAAAAGAATATTGAGTACTTTCCCAGTGGCCATTAGAACCAATGACCATAAAATTCGCCATACAAAGCTGGACTCCCAATATTTTTTTCCATTAGCAGCCGCAGCAAACGCCAGCTTTGAGTCTTCAAGCGCACGTCAACTACGCATTATATCCCCCTATCAAGCTCAGTACAATATATTGGCGAATGATCTTCAAACTTCGACAGTGAATTACCCACCTAGGAAATATCTCTCTAGCGGTAGGAGAAAATGTAATGGTAGTGGGATTTGATAATAAAATAGTGAAACGAGAACACACAGACACTTTACTCATAATTATTATATTTTACGACTTACTTAAGAAGGAGAAAAATATATAGAGAATAGAGTGACTGAGCAAAGAGTGATGTGAATCGCCTGAAAAGTGATGTGATTAGTTAGAACTCTTGCTAGTTCTAGCGATTGATTAGCTAGTGTAGCTCAGCTTGATGAACCTTCCAAAGTCTGATCTAGAGACTTAGAGACTCCTTAAAGTTGATGTAGTCACTGGTCTTTACTCAGGGAGCCTCACATCAGCAACGCTACCTTTCTACGTCACACTACCAACGTCATCACTCTTTGCTTAGTCACTCTACCTCCAGATCTCTTCTCTCCATACACAGCAAATTGTTAAAATATAAATTATGAGTAAAGTATCAAGTTACTGTGTTGCTGTTTCATCATTTCGCTATCATTCCCGCTAATATCAGTGCAGCATAGTTTCATCATTTGAGCAAACCATCTCTCGAAAAAAATGTTCTGCATTTTCACACTGTTCCTTAAAGTGAACTATGAACTTTCATATAGAATACAGTAGTTCAGTTAAATGAACCATGTTTTTTTTTTAAATTTTTTTATTAAGTGTTTCTAGAAATTCAAATAACTGGCAGCACTCGATACAAAAAAAAAAAAAAATAGCAAACATTACCAATTCATTGCCGCTTTTAGTCATGCGACTGCTTTAGTGCAATAACCTAATTTTTCAGATAAACAAGTACATATAACCTCACTACAACCTTTTCGCAATACAAGATAATCTACGACGTGATATCCCTATTTCGGGAAATGATTGTACATCCGAAACGGAGTAAAAAAAAATCATATAACTCAATCGCCTTGATGTTACATCAAATTTTAAGCTTTAATTTTTTTACATTTATCGATTTTCCCTTACGTAATCTCTCATCAATCTTGCTTTATTGTAAAATCCTATTATGTACTTTAATAGGATTTAATCTTATACCATTTAATTTTAAAAAAAAATACAACTTTTTTCATTAACAGCTAGTCCGAATAAATCGGACACAAAAAAATAAAATCTAATAAACCCTCCTTTTCTTCGATACAACCTTACTTTTTGGACAAAATCTGATGTGAAACTCTCACGCATTTCTCTAACTGCAAGTTACATAGTTATTATGGACAAGTTTCTTTCTAACTTGGAATATGGAACTTGGTATCACTTCTTTCTGAAACATTTTTCGAAAAAAAAAAAAAACTTGATTTCTAAGGTTCTGCGAAATTTATAGCGTTAATTTCAAATGTCATATGGGGTTGGATGAATGTTGTTGGCGCTGTCTACTGAATATAATATAATCATACTTCTACCAGGTGCAGATACTTCACCCCACCACCTCTCTGTTTAATGTTAGAAAAAATGAATAAAATTTAAAGTGTAAAGAAACTTTGTCGTTTTATATATAAAATTTTATTAAGAGAAGTAAGAGAAAGTGATGTAAGTGTTCAACAACAGATTGTTTAAAAGTAAGGACGAATTCTTGTCAACGTTTCCTGCTGTTCTCCGTCACAAACCGCTAGTCCAATCAGTGTCGAATATTTTTATATAATGTTCGATGATATTCAGCTTTCCATTGTATACCCAGTCTTATTATTGGAATAGAAATATTCTACCTTGGAGAAGGTTATATTGAGGTTGCCTAAAAAAAAATAGGTTATAACGCCAAAGCAATTAATATGATTGCGCCCAGAACAGTCTCCTTTAACCTATTCTAATTTAATAATAAATATATTTTTTTTTATATAGAGAACAGAGCTGGACCATCAAATCTTGGTAATGTTATAAGTCAAATATTACTTTGCAAAACTATTGCACCAGATTTTAATCAAGAAGAGATTTGCAGTATTGCAAAAGATTCACAAGAACTTTCCAGACTATTGTCAGAAATGCAAGAATTTTTACCGACTCAGGATGTAACTTCAGGTTATTTGTATTCTTATTTTATTTTTAACATAAATTTAGATTTAATAAATAAACAGGAGCGCGCCAAGATTATAAAGGCGCCAAAGATTTCAGGCAAGGAGGAAAGACATAAAACAAATATTTATTTATTTGTTATTTTTTTAATTTAAGGCGCGTCAACATCTATGATCATTGGCACCCGGAGCCTTCTCAGTGCACTGCCGGCCTCCGGACAGTGTTCTCTCGTTATAGACAACACTGTCCATTACCGGACAGTGAGCTGTAGAGGCTCCTAGGGGAAGAAAAAAATCATGGTACCCTAGTGTAGCATGGCTGGAATCGAACCCGGGTCTTCCGCGTGGGAGTCCAGTACGCTAACCACTTAGCTATTGACTTTTCTTTAAAACAAATGTTATTCATTAATTATGCCTAAATAAATCACATTTTAAATACTTGCATTTTATGTCCCATGTTCAAATCAGATAAGTTATCAGTCATAAAACTATTGTTTTCTCTAATGTAATACAAGATCTGTATAATTTTTTCCCCTTCTCTTTACGGATAGAATATTAATATTTCAACTAATCATGTAACTTGATCTTAAAGCATTGTCTGAAACACCAAAAAGCTTTAATGCTAAAAGCAAAATTAATGTCATAAAAACCTGTTAATAAATATTTACCTGAAGAGTATGATGCTTTATTTGGAATTTGTAATGGACTCTTCAAAACTGGACGAAGTTTATCTGTTAATTTACCTAAAATTATATAAGTTGCAATGCGCAAATGATTTTCTTGTCAAATAACATAAATTACTTTATTTTTTCCATATTATTTTCGTTATTTTTGTTTTTGTACCTATTTTGTATATTTATTGTTTTTTGTAATTTCTGCTTTTTGTTCAATAAACTTATAAATAATATTTTGTCCTATTACATTTTTATTCATGATACGTTTTTATACAGTGATTTTTTACTAGGGAGAGAGGTATAAAGGTAATAACTAAAATTTTGCACATAGGCGTCCGACATGACTGGCGCGCCCCTGTGCATTGGTAGTATGCATTTATACGTAGATTAATTATTAACAATTAAGATGTAAGTATTAACTTGAGATCTTGCTTTGCTTACGTGTTCAATGAAATTTACCCACAGTTTCTTGCCCCAATTCAGATTCAAACTTAATCATCAAAAATTCCTCATCAAATTTGAAGAATAATTTCTGAGTACAATGCTCACAGTGAAAAAAGTAGATGAACAGAAGTTATATATTTCTTGCCATAAATAAGGCAAGAACTACATTATCTTTTGGGTTTCCGCTGCCATTATCATTCTCAAAACACTTAAGTCTGGTGTTGAGACCATGTCAATAGTTATTGTTATCGCCCATACTGCAATAGGTTTGTTCAGGATAGTGCTGACTTGATTGATAAATCGATTCTGGTAAGAAACAGAGTGGGCATCTGTTGAACAAGCAGGAGAGAGGAGTGTCCTATTTCACCCTCCATCTTGTATGTGATTGGCTGTAGGTTGTGGGCGGAGCTTAATTTTCTCTTCCATGCATGTGATTGGCTAGTGGGTGATGAGGTCTAAGTCTCCCTTCCCACTGGCCTTGTGCCAAAGTTGTAGCCTTGTTTTGGTCTAGTAAACTGATAATTATTTTTGCTTTTCCTCCTTCTCTCCGTCCTCTGAGCAGGGGTAGCTATGTTCTGCTCAGGCGGAGTCCATCATCTCTATTTAAATAGTTTTCCTCTTTTCATTTTTTACTGTCAATTTTTACGGCACGGTCTTTGATGTCATCAAAATTTACTGTTTGCCTAGTTACAGACGATGTTTTTCAACAATAGAGGTTAAACATAAGATTGAACATTCGTCTGCAACTAGTAATCAATTTCATCTGAACATGCAATCAATTTTGAGGACAACAAATTCCTTGCCCAAGTAAGCCTTTATTACGATACGTCGTAAAAGAAAACAGTTCTTTGATGCTGTTTCCCTTTGCATAAAGAATCAAAATTTGGTTGATAATTTGAAAGTTGTATACGAAAGCACGATTCCGAATTATCTTAATTGATGGTTAACAATTATTACTTGTGTATGACATCTGAAATGTTTACGCGGGTCACAAATGGCCTGCAGGTCAAAGGTTGCCGATTACTGCACTAGACAATGTAAAAGCCTGCTCAACATATCCTCGATAGGCTTAAATTTTTGCAACTGTTGGTTTAAAAAGTAATGGAAACGCGTATTGGCTCAAAAATCGAAATGAACATATCTGTATCATTATTCTAAATAGTTTATTTTAAATAAATTCACTGAAACGAAATTATTTTAAAAATTATATTGAAAAAAAAATTTGTCCAGCTTCGTAGGTAGCAAATACATCTTTTGGAGAGAGCATACCCTAATAATACTAATTATTTGATAAGAATAAAAATGTGTATTTTGCTTTTCTTTTCTTTTTTCAGAGAGACAAGCAGCACTAGTAAGTGATGATGGTTGCAATAAATGGACAAAGAAATGCCGAAGAAATTCATTGTATAAAAGTTTTGGTACCTTCTGCTGCATACACAGGCATAATTACCTTTGATAGCGAGTATATTAAATGGGAATCTAAATATCCAACAAGTCACTTGGTGTCGCTTTATGAGAACAAGAACAGGAAGCTTTGCGGCTCTATTGCAATATAGGCGATTATTTAATAAATCATAAATAATCCTATATATTTCAATAAGACTCATAAATTACTATATCGTACTAAAATTTGTCTTTCACAGATTATTTTTATGTTCCACACACATACACACCCAAAATAAACGCAATTTTATAAAAGCCTCTAAAAAAGAAATCTGAATATAAATAATTCAAGCGACTAAAGGTGGGTTTACTAAGAATTGGAAGGATTCTCAGGGACAGTAGATAGCAATTCTAAATGCTTTAAAAAAAAATAATGATTATTAAAGTATATCAAGATAATAACTAAATAGTGAGAAATAGAAAAGAGTTAATGGTGCCTCGTACATAACACACAGTTTTTATCAAAACATAAGATTTTCATTTTGTGACGTTTATTTACATTATTTTTCATCATTTAGCAATATTTGCCAAGAATATTTAAACATTTTATGAACGTTGAAATGTGAGTGTTGGTTCTTAAAGACTCAACAACATTGTATTTTATCGTATATATTTATTTTTATATTTTTCAGTATGTTTTGGCAAGAAGATTTCTCATACAGTTTGTACAACATGAGAAAGCATCGATCAGCAGTGTAGAACAGGATATTTTATCTGTTATTAGTACAGTGAAGTTCTATGAACTTTCAACTTTTTCATGTCACTCTATTCGGCTGCAGGCCTGCAGCTATAAGGGGTGCCAATGGCACAAAAGCATTTTCCGCCTAATTAAAATTAACATAAAAGTTGTTGCTTAATTTTGTCATTGTTTATCAGCCTTATTGGCTGAAGTAGGCTGAGCCACTTGTTGGAAATGGTAAAAAAAAAACAGTCAATTGAAGGCTGTTAAAAAATTAATTAGGCAGGTTTCTAAAAGCGATATGGTTAATTTATCGTGATGTTTTTAACGATCTCTATTACATATTTTCCTTCTGAAAGAATGTTAAAAACTTAATTTTTGCTTATTCATTCAATATTAGGATAACTTTTAGGGAAGGCAGATTAACGTTGGCTTCATCAGTGTATGCTTCAAGTGTTACAGTGCCAGCTCTATAATGGATATAAGTTCTGGAGTAAGGTCTTTTTGAGATAGAAGACCATTTAGTAATGCCTCTTACTTTTGGACCTCTGTTTTCTAGGCAATGTTCACGTATTTCTCTGTTATATTTCTTATGAGTCCGAACACAAACTTGCATCTGTTTTTAATTTGCTCGGATAGTCAGGCAGCGTTGAAAGCACTAAATTCATGTTGGTTGATGATTCATGATTTTATTTCCAAATAGGTTCTAGGGGTTCTAGAAGCCTGAAAGAGCAGGTTGTCAATACACTGAAATGCTGATTAGGAGTAAAATGGTGTTATTTCTTTCATGGACTTCACTTAGGCATGTAGTTGGATTCCTTACAGACATCTATTACATGGATCCCTTACAACCTATGTAATGAAACTCCTTTTGTAGAATAATGGGTCGAATTCCTTTGAAAGAATTGCTAATATAGATAGAGGAAACACCCTTTGATCATATGACAGATCGTTTAGATTAGGTTTTAGTTCTTTCTTATTCTATTGTGCCCTGCTGGCGTCGAGCGTTAATGATCATCAATGCAATAATAATTTTGTTTGCGGCCTTCCTAAATAATGAGGCATTACTCTCTCCGAACCATTGCCGCCGTTTTTCAACCATGGAGTTCTTCGGTATCCTGGCTCTTGTTTTCCATCGATTTCCCTTGCAACATGTTCTGCATCAAGGACTATGCATTTCTTATGACGTGTCTGAAGTATTGCAATTTCCTCTTCGTGATTGTGAACATCACTTCACATTCCTTGCCCATTTTTGAGAGTATTGGAAACTCCTCATCCCTCAGATCTTTAATATTCTATGGTAGGTCCACATTTCAAAGGTCTCAATACGATGACAAAGATTGTTCATGAGCGTCCAAGACTCCATTCCATACACGAGGACAGAATACACATAACTCCGAAGAATTTTTTAACCAATTCCTGCAAATTAGGTGAGATCGACGCCAACAGAGCTGTGTTATCAGCGTTTGGTCAGTGCAAATTGCCCATGGAAGAGCTTATTATCCATATTATTTGTGCGTTTCTGAATTATGTGGAATGGGCTGAGACTAGGTTACTGATCTAAATCTGGCTTGTTGTTTTTTTTTAGGATAGCTATATAGATTCAGAAAGGCTTTGGATTCCGCAGGATTTTTCCCGAAGACAAATATAATCATAAATTAAACTTTATTTAATTTTTTGATACATTCTTTATATCACACAGTGCTAAACATTTTTGTTGTGCTGGTATATATTGACAATTCCTGCCCCAGTTTTCCTCCATTTTTAGAAAGATATGTTCTTTTTTATTCAATAATTCATGTGGGATACTGTCAATTTTATCTATTTATTTTAAATGAAATTGCAAAGTTGATATTCTCGGGCTTCGAATATGCCTGGACTACGGGCCTGATATTTCGGTCGTATAACAGCCTAATGAAAAATCCAACGAAAATAAAAAAGGTTGCTGAATTATAATTAAGACTTAATAATTTACCTCTCAATATTAGCAATCAATTACTAATATTGAACGATCTGTGTCAGCGCTTCTAACATTATATCAAGCAATTTATAATAGAAGTAATATGATGAGAGGCTCGAGAAAATAAGTGTTTCATTAAATAAAAGCTAACAAAAAGTGTTGCGTGTAAACCTAATGAGTTATATTTAAAAAATAAATAAATAAAATCGGATAACTATATCTAAAAAATAGATTTTATAGTCAGTCGTTGACCGTCACTGTATTGAAAAGCCGCCATTCTAGGATGGACAGTCATTGCTTTTTTAGGTCTCTTTTATAGGGGGAGGCCGAATTTTTATCAAACTTAACAGTTTTCAATCAAAACAACATTTAATTATTAAAATAATGTAAAAACACTATCATAATCAGAAAGCATATGTAAAAAACAATGTATCGTAAAGAAATGTAACATAACTGAATGCCTACCAACTTTCCCTCTATGTGTGCCGTGCCACTTTCCACACATAGATTGCAGCACTAGATTCTGGATTACTGTTTGTCAACGTGGATGATTATTGCTTCCTAGGATTCCACAGTGAGGATGGGGGACCGAGGAACAAATATAAAACGAACTTATGACTTGGAAGTTTACTGTACCTCAATAAATTGAGAATATCACTGCGCTTCAAGTGTCCAATGGGTGGTATTCAACCTTTTTCACAAAATCAGACATTTTGTATACTGCAAAAATGCTGCAGTAAAATCTCTTTTATATGCTGCTGCCCAGTCTACTAAAATCTTATAGTTATAATTTACGCATATAATTATGACCTTTACATTTTATTTTTTTTACTGATCGTCAATATATTGCTATTTGTAAAATTTCGTCAATTCATGTGATATCAATGTTTGCATTAATCTTCAATCCAATTGTAAAAAATGTGTTTTTAAATCTGCGCGAAATAGCAATCTAGATTATTCAGTAATCTGTTCCTTTTTGGAGAATAAAATATTCTTGGCAAATGATACTAAATTTATAATAAGTAAAAAAAATAAAAATAATATGTACCACATATGTCAATTGGTTAAAATTAACGCCGTTATACCCTTATCGGTCAAATTATAATTGCTTCGATTATTTTTTTCTTTCTGTCTCCAAATCAATTTATATTAATCCTTAACATGAAAGAATTTTATATAAAAAAAAAAAAAAAATTATATAAAAATTCAGTCGCAAGAATGAATTATCGTGGAATTAGATACCCATTATATCACTGATAAATAATACATACTACCTTAATCAAATTCTACTGGACAAAATTATCATTATCAACAACAAAAAAATCTAAATTTATACTTTCATTAATTTTTTAAAAATCTTCACCAAAGCTTGGTGTGAATTATTTACCTGCATGGCATTCTAATATTATGAATTTGGTTAATTCCTTCCAGACTCGAACTGGGAACCTCACGAAAAACAATATGTGCGCTGACTTCTCATTGTTTAATCGACGATCTCACACTATCTATCAAGGTTGTCGTGATAATTGGGCTCGAAACCGGTCGATAAATACAAAATGAAGCAAGTTTCTAAGGAAAAAAAAATTCTGTTTACTAACACAGGACGGTTCTGCATTTTTACATTCTTTATACCTCTATCAACCACAGGTTTTTTCTTCTATTACATAATGAGTTTCACACTGAGCTTTTAATCCTTATATTATTATGGTTTGATTATAGTTAAAAACGAAGTTATAAAAGCTGATGATCAGTAGAAAACAAAAGATATAGTATATATCGAGCCTCAGTTTATATGTTTATTTTGGTAACCGGTTTCGGTTGTTAAACCATATTGTGGTTGCCAAAATAAACTGTAGCTCGACATATCCTGTAATTTTTTTTTCTTTTTCTGCTTTGACGACAACGGTCACTTACTAGAATCTAAAATTTAAGAGTTGATGATTTTGTCCAGCACTGTAAGTTTTATGACTCCACCGTAGAAAAACAATACAAACTGTGACGTTTCTACAATAGTAAAGAATTACAAATACTAAAATATTGATTAATTTGCACCAAAAAAAAAAAATTCTAGTCACCAATTTAGAAACCAGGATTATATAAGCTTGCAACTTGCATTCCAAAGCTTAATGATAAATAATTTATTTATATTTATTTATTATTTAATCATTAAATATTTATTTTTAAGTAAATTGTTTCCTCTAAAAGCGCTAAAATTATTATGTACTGGGCTTCTTCATGTAAAACAGTAAATATGCTTGACAATAACGTCTTAATTTTGATCATTTCCATTACTTTTGTTGAGTTCAGTAGTCCATATTAAACTTAAAGAGTGAAATTTTGGAAGGAAATTATATAATATGTGATTGTTGCCAGGATCTCTAGAATAAGATTTTATTTGTGCTTGTCTCGAGAGTATAAAATTTTCGTTTGGTTATGAATCCAAAATGTTTGTAAAACTCTAAAGGTGCCCCCAAGGAGACTTAGATAATAAGATTTTTATCATTACATTTATTTTGAGAACATATTATCTAATAAAAAAAAAAATTAGTTGGCAATGGTTTTAAACATCTTTCTTATTCTAAATAACAGGTAGATGTTCTAAACCGGTATTGGCTAACCTTTTAATAATAAAAGACTACATTTTATTATTTTTATTCTTGTGATCTGTCTCCATTTGTGAGAACCGCCTTTTGAAATTACCAAACTTAGAAATGGAGTTGTTTAAGTAAACCATTCTAAGGGTTTTTTTTGCTAAGCGTACAAACTATAAAGAAGATTAGGCAACTTCATGTTATCTGTAGTAACTATATAAATTTGTAGGTTGTTTATGTTATTTGTGTTTGTACATTGTATGTAGGCGTCTGTAAAAGTATAGAAAAATGCAAATGGTTGTTTTGTAGATACAAACCCAAGTAGCTACAACTTCCTTTGCAGGCACTTTGTGTAGTGCGCATGCGTATATGTGTGGAGAATTTTAAGCTGGGAAACCCACAAAGAACTACGTTCCTTAAAGATGTGGCTTAGTCCACTTCTCTCTACAATGAGTTTATGAAAACAGTAGAGTAGTATTGAAATAACTGAACTAATAAAATTTTTGTATTAAAGAAATTGTATTTTTGGATAAGAGAAAGTACAGAGGCGCACATATGGCTCTAGAGCTCTGTTTTAAACAGTATTCTAAATGTCTATATATTTGATTGTTTCATAGCTGCATTGGCTGAATGTAGATTCAGATCGATTTCAGGAATTTCGATCCTTTAGGTGCATTTCATCGATACAAGTAATGATTAAGAGAATTAGCACTTCATAAACAGACGTACCTATGTGCCATAAACTGCATAAGATTTCTTTGTGCCTTGAAACTTCAAGGCTTGTCAGCCTGTCACCTGCTTTAATACTGTACCTTTTATGTTCTGTGCGCTGAACAAAAAATCCATGTAAGATTTTTTCCGTCAATTCTTAAGTAGAACCATATCATTCTACCGTTAGTGTCCAAAACGGCGCCATAAATTGCCAGTAGTTGTATCCTAGATATTAATGCTAGATTAGCCATTAGGGCTACCAATGCGTCCTCAAAGTTTCTATTTCGGTGTCTTCCTCTATGCATCGTCCAATCCCTGAATCAGGTTATGACGTTTGCATAAACTACAAAGCTCAGGCCTCCCTGTAAGAAACTACAAGACATGCACTGTGGTCACCTTTAGCTCATGGCAGTACTTATCCACCATTGTCAGCCAAACCCAGTAGTTCCATGTCTGTTGAGTTAACTGAGACCTGTGAACAGACCAACCACTACCAGGGTCTGAGAAGTGTGTTCTTCATCTATATTTTGATGGATGATTAAATCAAGCATCTGGAGATGATAGAAAATGGTTCAAGGCCGACAAAGAGCCCCTTGCGGGCTAGTCAGCCGCCTCGTTTCCCCGATAAACACTGAAAAATCCCGCCACTTCTCCCGACTACTGGACTCACAATAGTCTAATAAAATTAAAGTTGTAAATGAAAAAAAAAATGAATTTGATTAGTAATATAAGTTATTGTAGAATTTGCTATAAAATCCATGAAGCTCCCAGTATTATTTTCAATTTATTCTTTATCAGTCTAATGATTATTTAAACAAAAAAAATCGTTGCAATCAATTTTAGTTGGTTAAATTCATGTTGGTTCCTTTAAATTTTATTATCCTCGAATGCTACAAAACATTAATAGTATCATAATTAATTCAATGAAGAAAAAAGTAATTATAATATTTTCATAAATTTATCGCAGATATTTTATACATTGTTACATTAATGTACTAAAACATAATTTATTTAGTACATCAGTGGGGGACCATTCTGTTGATTCCTTAGAGGCATATATAGTGTTTTTATAGTGGATTTCTTGCACAATGTTTTTAAATAAATAGATTATTTCTTATTTTAGGTTACCAAAAAAAAAAATGTAAAGCTCGTGATACTTTAATGCTTTCATTATGAAGTATTTAACTATATATAAAACGTAAATGCAACACCTTTGAAAAAATTCAATCGCGTACATACATATAGTCAATGTACATCGTAAACCCCAACCATAATAAACCAATTGTAAACTATAAACTGAAGAAATAATAAAAAATATAACGAAGAAATTCTCAGCATGCCAGCTGTCTTAATTGTTTTTTGTTTTTTTTTTCATGCCGAGTCATGACTTTAACTTTCAATTTTCCCTAATAGCATTTTTTTTCTTACTTATTGTACTGCGTCCAAAAGAGGGCTGGAGTGCTAGGAATCTTTAACTTTACATCTAGTCATTCCAGTACTATAGACCAGTGGTGAATCGCCAACAGCCCCTACGTTTGCTAGCTTTTCGTTTTTGAAGTCTTTTTAGGATTCATAGATCACTAACACTGTTAGTGAAGGATTCAAAGAATCACCATCGAAGTTTTAACTCAGTTGTCCCATTGTTTCTGTTGATTTGAAAGTCGGGAGCAAAATCACTGACTTCAGCATCTATTTACACTCGCTTCCAGGAAATCGATGAAAGCTTCGAGAGCTCTTAATTCGCTTGACTATTGCATTTTTTCTTACGTACACAGTCTATGTTAGACAAATTATTTTCCGGGAGAATAAGTGTAATGTATGTAATGAGAATGAGAGTAATTTTGCATCTGTTTTATATGTATGAAGCATTTCCGCACTATCTATTGGCAGAGTTCCGAAATAGCTACAAGCACACATACAAATTGAGTTCAAGAATCAGTACTAATTATTAATAAAAAAAATATTTACTTAAAAAATATGAAAATAAGTTTACAAGTTGTTATTATTCATCATAAACATAGCATACAACAACTTATAGAACATAAGTTTTAAATTATGCTCTTTTATCACATAAATATTTGTTACATTTCAATTCCTACTTTTGATTCTGACCTATGCAAGTTGAATTTATCAAGGTGTTGCAATTAATGATCACTATCTCATCTTTTTGTAATATTTTGAAAGCACCATAAAAGCGAATCTAAAATAAATATTTTTCATAAATTCAATTCTCCTGCTTAGTCTGTTTATTTCAATAAATTATTGCATATTTTTTTATTTAATATCTAAATATCGTAGAAAGTGATTGAAAACTATTTGTAGGGGACCAACAGTTTCTTAAGAAATAAAAATAATTTTAATAACAAAAACACCATAAATCTTTTATTTCTATATTTTTCTTAAAAATATTTCTACTTTTCTATTAAAATAAAAATAAAAAATTATTGAGATCTGAGAAAAATCTTTATTTTCTGAGAAATTTCAAATTTCTGAAGTGAGATATTTCAGTTTCTTTGTGCTACACTTGATAACCAGAGAATCATAGTATATGCAATTAGAGATGCTTGTGAATTGTATAACTATTCCACAAGTAGAGAAAAAAAGACAAAAAAAAGAAAGAAAACAAACTTTGTTTTTAGAAATATATTTCAGAAAGTATTCGTATTCCTTATAATTTTTAAGTGTAAGGTTTACTATATTTTTCATCACTTTCACCTTCTGTCTTTCATCACTTTCATTACTTAGCAATATGCAAGTCGTCGACCCAGTCATCATTGCTGTATTTTTCAGTAGCATACTTAACCATTCCTAAGCAGCATGGCGAAGTTCATAACATGACCATTATTCAGAGTTTTCATTTCCACATTTGTCCCTCTTCTATAGTAATCTGCTCGGACATATATATATTCCGCCGACGAGCAACTTTCTCTTCAGTCGGCTTGTTAGTTAATCCTTGTCATCTACCAACTCTCAGAAAATGTTTGGGATAAATCTGATTACTGTCTTAGTATGCTGATAGTGCTCACTATGAAGCCATTTATCACATGAATCTCTTAAGATAATTCAGTGTTTTGGTGTTATTGAATACCAAATTTATTTTTTATTCCAACAGAGAATATTTAATAGCTTTGAAGTAGATTTGAGGAAACGTGCCGGTACAACCTTTTATACATTCAAAACATGAATCTAATCTAAAACAACCCTCAGAATCGTACAGTTCTATCGACCAATTTAAAACCTTTGACTCCTTGACTCCTAAGATTTGGAAACCTTAGGGTTAAACAGAACGCTATTTCGGAGGTAGATGAGAGGAATAATATCGACTTCTTCTCTTTCTTTTTGCGATATTGTTTTAGGCATTATTACCATGTGAGCCAAGATGCACGGATATTCCACCTTGTCTGGCATTCCTCCTTCTTCTCTCATGTACATATTTGAGTATTTCAAATATTTTCTATTATTGGAGACAGAGAAGGCATGGAGATAAAAAATATCGATTTCTTCTTAGTTAAATCCGGGGCAAGTTCGATGCTGTTAGTGTGTAGGTTTGAAAATCGGTAATTTGTTAAAAATTAAAGGAATAATAGTTAAGAAAATACAACCACAAAATAGTTGTGAAATTTTATAACGAAACTTTTACCAAATGCTAAAAACTGGAAATTAAAGTTAATTTCTTATAGGAATATACAAATTTTTCGTTTTTTTTAAAGCAACATATTATTGTCACCTAAAAAAAAATCATTAATTTAAAACCAGTAGGACTTCTTGCGACTACATAAAGAACCGATAAGAAAGAGATAATTACAAATATAAAAAGCCATTAAAATCGCCTTCCCTGAAAATCACACGAAATTTCTAAGTGAATCTTAAGATTACTAGATACCCAAGGAAATATTGATTAATTTTTCATATTTTTAATTGAGAGTTCGAATATTTTATGCCCAATTTGGTTTTTGGGATGATTACTAAGGACCAGGTGAACAAGAAATTATGAGATACTAAGTATTCGAATATTTCTAGGTTTTGGGCTCTTGCATTTTGATATTAAACAGTCATTTTTAGGATATTTCACTTACAATAAAAATAAAACATCTCAGACTTTTCATTACTTGTGTCTCTGTTGAAAATGGTTTCATTTTCTCTAAGTCTCGTTTTGCATAAAGAATCATCTTATTGTGACTATGGTAAGTATGTTGAAAGATCAGTATGTTAAATGTTAGATTGTAAAAGGAGTGACTATAAAGCCAAGTGCACTGCAGTCTATTATGATGAGTTCAGAATGTGCACGTATCAGCTATTCTGCAGACCCTAAGTGTACTGTATGAGGCTTGGGTTGTCAATATAAGTTTTGTGTTGTTAGTCTCGGATGTGCTGGGGAAGCCAAGATTCCCGTTGAAGTGGCTACTCAACTTCCCTCCACTGAGATGATTATATAAGTTACTTCTGATTGTATGTAATATTTTTCCTGATAAGCGCGTTATTTTAAGAACGTGTTTAAAACGTTTCTACTGTATTCACTTCCGAAATGACCTTTATTAACGTTTCATATTGATTACTTTTCATTTAAATTATTATTGGCTTGGCTCCTCTAGGATGATAACGAAAAATTTGTGCGTGCAATACTCAACAACAGGGGGTCGGCAAATTTATAAAAAAACACAGATACTAAGATAACTTTAGACTTTGCGAGCAAGAGGCAAAATTCAAGTTATTATAAAGGGTGAAGTTGAAACTGAAATATGTATACATCATAAGTTAATTAGGAACCAGGAATGATATAAAAACGTTCTTATTATGAACTCTGGTTTGATTCTGTCAGAGTCTCTTTGACTCTGACATGGAGAAAGTAAATTTTATTCGTAGAGAGAAGAATTTCCATTTCATTGACACAAAAGAAATAGTTAAAACAAAAGAATAAAGGAGGCCGTGGGGCAATAGCACGTCAGAAATCTTGGAGTGGATTTGCAGAGAGAAGTTGGACGAGACGCAAGTTGAAAGGGAAGGCAAGTTGGAAACTTAGAAACGAGCACTGACAATGCAACACAGGATTTTTGGACTGTAGGGTTAGAATGCTCTTAACGTTGGTTCACTTTGTGGTTCCATAAAAGTATAGTTCGTTGTCCGGAAGTGAGCAATCAGGGCGGTACAAAATCCGAGGTCATAAACATTACCTGTAATGAGATTATGAGCCTGAAGAGGTAAACAAGAGAAGGTTTTATTTATTTATTTACTCCGGTTTTAGATTAGCGATCCAAGAGTGGGTCCTTAAGCCCTGCCACTGCAACCCCAAGCAATCTATTGCGACACTTATTTTCAGAACATAAATCAATCCTACAGCCAATTAAGGCTTTTCAAAATAGACTGTGGCTCAGGTTTCTCTATGAAATACGGTTCAGTTTTCTTCTTCAGAAGTTACTTCAGTGCAGCTAGGCGCTCACAGCAGCTCAAGCATGCACCGATCTCTGATCTCCTACTCATGCCGTATCTACTGCAACCAGATCCAGATCTAAAAGAGTCATATGCCTATTGATCCAACAATGACCTGAGTTTATAATCGCTAGGAAGGAATCTGATCCTGATAGAACCATAAGAAAGATTTCTTTTCGTTATATATATTAATTGTGAATTGCACATATGAGCCCTATATTAGGGCACCCCAAAATGACCCAGGAAGTAGGAATTTAACCTTGTAGATACATATTTCGAATACCTAAACCGCATTTAGCGGCTACGTTCACAGGTTAACTTTTGGGAGGTAGAATAAAGTGATCCTACCTTAGTTATAAGACTACTATGTTGCCTCTCGCTGGGGCCCCCACTTTATATTTTTGTATTTTTAACCAAAATTTAATATTTCACATGTTCAAGGGAAAAGGCATTTCAAATATATATTGAAACTATGTAGAGCATTATCATTACTTAAAATTTTTGTCGAATTTAGTTCAATAAAATTTTAATCTTCGTTTATCCATATTACAGTATTCTTGAATTCGCATTAATTAACTTCATTGTTGTTATTTATTTAGTGAAATATCCGTTGTAGAAGGACTTTATTCAATCGGATCCAATCGACTCCGATTCTTGCCTCTTATGCTTGTCTACTCTATTTTTGCCTGAATGCTTCTTATATGATTCTTGTTCTGGTGAGCCTCATTATATCATCATGTTACTTTAGTTTTTGACTTTCCTGGCTCAGCGACGTCAGTGATTAAAATGGCAGATATAGAAAACTTACTTTTCAATCTACCAAACTTAAATCCCTAAATGAAGCCTGTAATGAAATATCTTTTCCCAGTAACATCAGAATATTAAAAGGTTCAACGCATTCGGCATAAAATCTCCACAGTCAGCTTAAAGTAAATAAAGTACGCTTTTTATTGAGCCTCCTTTTTTAATTGTGTGGAGATGCTGCAAAATAATTTTAGAGCAATTGGATACCATAGTTGGCTGCTTGACTCTGTGTCTTTTAAATACAAGATACCGAACATTAGTAGGAATGAAGAGCAATTGATTTACTGTTATCTTGGTGGTTTTAGAGATTTCCCAGTATTTGAGGGACTCTCTCTAAATCTTGTTGACTCAAAATATAATTTATGAATATATATAAGCAATAGCTTACACTTTATTTATACATACTCAAAAAGGAAGAAATTGAAAGCAATAATAATATAAAAAATGTTATTACTATTATTATTATCATTACTATATTATTAGTATATATTTATAAGCAATAAATGAGTATTCAAAATAATATAACTTTGAAATTGAGGTTTTTTATCACTCTTTCAATTAATATCAAAAACAGTGATCCCAATTTTAGCACCAAGTTGTGCCTAAGAAGCCGCGCCTTTAAAGGGAAACGGTACAGTCTACATTATTTACCAATTTGCAGATTTTTAAAATTGACGTGCTATTTTAAAAAGTTCGTGTCTATTTTTTTAATGTACTTTAGCTCATGTTCGTCTTTCTATCATTACCTACCAGCTAAACTTTCTAAACAACACATTAATTTTTACAACTAATTCTATACAAAAATTATTATAGAATACACTGAAGGATCAGTCTTACAAGTGTGGTTTACTTGTGGATCTAGCTAAATCTGGTTTAAATTATAAGCTTTCCTAAACATAGGCTAGGCCATTCAACTTAAACTAGGTTCAACTGTGAAACATTGGTTTATTGTGAAGGTATTCGCTTTCAACAGACATAATTTTTGAAGGTTAAACCTACCTTAACCTTGACTGGCATTACCATAAAATAATGTTTTTATGAATCTTAAAAAAGATATATTTCCACTTTCTTATGAACACTAAACTGCTGAAGAAGGCTCCGGGCGTTAATGACCATAATCTTGACGCGCCTTAAATAAAAAAAAAACTTCCATTACACTAATTCCTTGAGCATAAGAAGTCTAGGACTTTAAAAGACAAATAGTTAAAATGAGGAGTCAGTCAGTAAACTTTAAATCATTTGAAATATTTTTGTTAACTATTCAACTACCATATAGATTTATTTTTATATTACCTTAAAAATTATTTATGTACAGAAATATTACTTGAAGGTTTTTTGATTTGAAATACTGATTATAACAAAACTTTTAAATTACAAAAATAATATAGGCTAAACTATAGAATGATGGAATTTTGGGTGAGATTCGATTAACAAAACACTAGTTATTTCTTCTAGCACTAGCAAATACAGCTTCTATCTTAGAGCGATAAATTGGAAGAGTTATAACATAGTTGGGATATCTTATCCTCACAATTACGGGAACAACAGATCTCTTTTGGTTGCAATGCATTAGGCCCCTCAAAAAAAAAGAGAGCATAGATATGATTTCACTTTCGAATGTCGATAAATATTAATTACAGTAATTATGGTAGTATAAGAAGTTATTGAAAAAATAATGGTTACAGCAAATAAGCGAGTTCTGCTCTGCTCGTTTTAATGGAGCGAAGTAGCGATTAGAATCGTTTATACACCTCACATTACTGCATAAGTGATATGCAATAAACCTTTCCCATACCCTCACTACTACAAATTCAAATCCTACGGGACCATTTCCCTAACTTGAAAAAGAACAAAATATTCCGAATGCTCACCAAAAATTCTCATCATTCCTATATAAATATCTTAAAGAATTCACGAGTAAATTCTACAGGTAATGCGAATTGTTTAGAAATGAGACCGCCTCCTTAGTTTATGAAAACGTAGGTTATAACCACATCTCTCCAAATGGATGCGATCCTATTTCATACTCAGATAATCCAATTGTTTAACAATTTGGTACATACAGTGGACTCACACCCGAAAGTAAGCACTGTATTTAAAATATTCATTTTGAGCTGTTTGACTAAAAATGTTAGTTTAAATATTTCTAAAATATTATGATGATTTTATTTATTATGACCAATTTATTATTGCAACATCAACCTATTAGGTATAAAAAAAAAAAATATTACATCTTTAGAAAAAATTAATTTATAAAAAAATTTATGACAAGTAATCACTCTCAAAAGTGGATAGTTGTTTTTATGTTCAAAATTATTAATTTAATCTAGGTTAAGTATTTAATAGGGTTGACTTTGCTTCTCTCAACAGTCATCAGCCTCCTTGGCATCGAACTCTACCAGTTTTTTAGTTAATGAGGCCGGAATTCTAGTCCATTCAATTAATATTATTGGAGATGATTTTCGATTTATATGATTTGTTTAAACTCTGAAACTGTATTTATTTGGCGTTTTCTAATAACATCGGCGAGTAAATAAACAGTTATTTCACAAGCAGCTGTCCACTTTGAGTTAATAAATTTATGTTTTAAGATAAAGGTTTTTTTTTTTCATAGACTGAACTTAACATTTAAACTAGTCATAATAAATAAAAAAAATTGTAGTTTAAAATATTTAAATTAACATTTTTATCCTAACAGCTCAAAAAGAATATTATAATATAGTGACTACTTTTGAGCGTGAGTCACTGTACAGATAAGATCAAATTTGTGTAGAATTGACAACTTTATTGCTTATATGTTTTACTTAATTCTCTAATCATGGCGAGGTGGTGCACTGCAAAAAATAAATACTAAATGTTCATTATCGCAAATTTGTAATTACTAAATGAAAATGCTGTATGTTATAAACTCATACATTCAATAAACTTAAGTTGTCCAAGTGCATGGATTGTAATGCACTTTCCTTTCCTTTTTTATGTAAACAAGAAAAATGTACTCAGTTAGATTAGGTTATTGGTTCTCTCTACTCGGCAGTACTATCCGCTCAGCCGTGTAGGATAGACATACGGGAGTGTGCCATTCTGAAAAACTCAAAAGTGTCCTTCCATGCCATCCTTAATCCTCTGATTCTATATGACTTCAGGATCAGTAAGAACTCTTCAAAACTGCTCACCCGTTCTCATCTGTCACTGACTAACAAGAGAGCAATATAACCGGTATAACAAAACCCGCCTTAGAGGACGGCACGTCAGTCCAAGCGTTCCAATTGTCAATGAATTCAAAATATCCAATATATTAAAAAATATCTCCGGAATAGCCTAAATTCCTTGCTTTGCTTCAAATCACTTCATACTCCATTACCTCAATATTCCATTCTTCCTAAAGTAGCCAAATCCTGTTACTCTAAATACCAATTGAACCTGTTCACGCACTCTAATTCCGCTCTTCAGCTTTCTTTTCTCAAATAACATAACTGGCAATGGCCTGTTAATGGCTTAAAGCGGACCCCACACCAATGCGGATAAAAACGCAAAGTGAAAGAAGAAATTCGCCCCTAACTAACACGTGGCCCAACCGTGATACCCAAACAGACGCGAAGTTTCGCCATTTTGTGCAACCATTTTTTCCGCTACAACTCTAATTCGCTGCTGACCACGTTTTCCTTCGCTTCGCGTGTTTGTTATAGAGAGAAACAAAAAGTATCAATGGAAGCTGAATTCATAAATGTATTTTC
Source organism: Triatoma infestans (assembly GCA_011037195.1). Classification (NCBI taxonomy): domain Eukaryota; kingdom Metazoa; phylum Arthropoda; class Insecta; order Hemiptera; family Reduviidae; genus Triatoma; species Triatoma infestans. The sequence goes on along the minus strand of JAAEAF010001935.1, from coordinate 145,066 downwards.
TATTTCGGAGGGAAGCGATATCTCTTGAGGGAAAAGGGTACTATTTGGGAATATTTTAAATAATTAAAATAAAATGACCTGGTTAATATATGAAAATAATCTAAATAAATCATATGGGCAGCTTAATGCTATTTATATTTTATAAAGTAAAGTTGTTAAATAGTGTTGATATTTTTTTCGCCTTGAACCGAGCTTCTTCCTCGTCGGATGACATCATGATTGCGACTGTATGCAAACGGCAAGAATTGGCGGCGCTAATTTTTCGCGCTGCTATGGACTTTTAAGCAAATCCGCCTCTTACGCGAAAAATTCGCGTGGGTGTGGGGGGTCCACTTAATGCAGCATAACTAGTGCAGGTTGCTTTTCTGCTCATTGAGTTAATGATGCACTTGTATGCCGGACTCTTCATAATCTGCATGTTCAGCCTATCTAAATTTATTCAAAAAATAAAATAATGGGCTTTTTAAAAAACCAGTTTAATTAGCTCTTTAGTTTTTTTAATGTACACGGCAGAGCAGAAAAGACTGCCTAATAAAATGGAGCCCTTGTATCCTAAATCTAAAGAATTTAAATGATAAAAGTTCGAACACATAATAAAAATATCGCTAGCTATTGTTCCCATGAAGAAATAATATTCTTATACAGTATATTTAAAAAGTGAAAAAAAAAAATAAAGAGAAAGTAAACAATATCTTTTGTGATTAAATAATCTTCTAGAATTTATGAAATACATTAGAAAAAATAATAATAATAAAAATATATATTGACTGTAGAATTGTATCAACACCAAAATTAAAATATATACTTTACATTTAGAAAACATTTTGTATAAAAAAAAAAATAATAATGTTTATTATGAATAATAGATTGTAGAAATGTAGATTTATTAGTTATTTTCTTATTGTAAATAAATAAAAATACATATTTAAACACAAAGTGAATTATGCACAAAAATTAATTTATAAATATGCACCATAGAATTTGTAATTTAGTTTTAAAAATGTATATCATCTCCATCACATTTCAAAAAATTATTGTACAATAATATAATTTGTAATAATCTATGATCGTCTTTATTCTAGTAAATAAAGCAATCATAGAAAAATTGTAAATATTTACTTAAAATAAATAAATAAACATGTAAGCGCGCATTTATATAGTAATACAAAATATAGATGTATTTAACTGTGAAAATAAAAAATGTAAGATTTATATACATATATCTGATAATAATCTTATCTTTCAAGTAATCTTACTTACCTTTGAAGTTAGGTAATACAAAAGTCTATAAAACAAAAATCAGAATTAATTGAAAAATCAGAATTTTACTTAAATAATAATAATTTTAAATAAAAAGCATTTAAATATGTGAATATATTACAGGAATTGTAGCAAACAATATATTTTGTTAATATTTAAATCAAAAGATTTTGTTGATGTTTTAATGTATTTTAAAGTTTGTGTAATGTTATGCGTTTAATATACATTTATCAGAGACAATACCTTGATTAAATATGTTGATATTCCAAGAGTAATGATATACAACCCACCTTGTCTAACAGTCCCAAACTCCGCATAATAAAGCGATAGCTTCGTTTCTTATACGTTACAACTACTGGCGCAAATAAAATTTGGAGGCTTCTGTTGTCGGATGGCCGAAGGCCTTCCATTCCTCGTTTTTTCGCAGTATTATGATTGAAAAAAAAATAGGTAAATCGTTAACTTTGCCATTTTGTTTATATACAAGTAATAAATAGAATTAAACTATTCAATGAAATAATTAATAATAATAATAATAATAATAAAAGCTTTTTTATTTCTTTTTGAAATATGCGCAAAGAAAGAACTTTTTATATACATAAAAAATCCCAGTAACGCTAAGCAAGTGTGTGAAAAAAATTCTCAAACCAGATCAATTTTTGAACAATTAAGGCAACTTACGCATTAAGGAACATTAATGAACATTAAGCAATTAGTATATTAATAATACAAACATCATTATAATAAACTCAGAAAACAAATAGCTTAAGATAAAACAAAACAAAACAAAAAGCCGTAAATCTAGATAAAAGGAACTTAGTTGCTTAAGATTAAAATTATCAAAAAACAATTACAAAAAAAAGGTTATTTAGTTTTTTTTATAGAATTAAATGTTTTTAGATGCTTTCCAGTTTGATTTAAAATTAGTTGTTAAAAAACTCATGTGTAATTCTAAAAACTGTTACAAAACAAAAATAATTAGATCTTCTTTGGCACCCTTCTATTCTTTTTTAACAAACAATTCTTTAGCCTTATTTAACAGCGAATCTATGACTCGCTATTAAATTATTTTCTTTTGATTTAATAGATATTTCTGACATATGTAGGTAAGTTTTTATTAGTTTTCATTTAGAAAATGATCTTTCAGCTGCTGTGTTGGTGACAGATAAGGTAAGAAATAGAAGATAGGCTAAGGAAAGTTGGAAAAATTTATAGCAATGATAGAGTTACGAATAATTAAAAAGGTGGCTACTTCAAAGATGGTTTTAAATGTAGTGATAGATGTTTTGAACAGAGTTTTGAAAACAGTTATTTAGTCTGAAGATAGAACAAGGAATATCAGAGATCAGGATATGATTAGCGTCTACTTTTAATTCTTAATCGGTAAATTTATTAAATTAAGGAAGAGTAAAAATGAAAATAGTTCCTTTGCATTATTTAAGCAACTAATTTGGACGATAATTAAACAATGATAATATCAAGGCGTCCATAAATTATTTGAGTTTTTAAATAGATTTCCGCGTCTGAAATTTTCTCATCTTGGAATATCTCATCAAAGAAATTTTTCATCTTTCGAGGCTGTCATGTTACATTGAGGAGCAATTTTCCACTTAGATGATAATTCAGTAGCTTCATCCAACAATATAGAATAATTATTCCTCATTGCTTTCACTTCTTTGTAATACATTTTCCAACAATGTCGCTGCCCCTGAAAGATGGGTTTGGGGGCTATGTAGCGATTTCGAAACAAAGTTTAAAATAGACAAAAGTTTGTATTGATAATTGATTAAAAATATTGACTCAAACTTTTCAAAATATTTTTTAATTGTTCGCGCTTCTAACTTTTTTCTTCTACGTTTCTACCAACTAGAATAAAATAGCTCAGCTTTTTCATTAAGTCAGAGAACATGTACTTCAAAGCTGTAAGACGGTCGAATCGAGAAGAACATTTGGTTGGACACAATATTTTTAGGAACATTCTGGAAGCTTGGGCATCTTTCAATTTCTCCCAACTCAAAATGCTTGAAGAAAAAAATACGTACAATTTTTGTACAAGATTAAAAAAATGTTTTATATATGTATGTAATATTTTTCACTGAATCATTGATTACTAAATTTGAATTTGAACCAACGCAATAAACCGTAATTTAAAAAAATGATCTTCATATTAAAATTTCTTTTGTCTTTGTACCCTCCCCTAACTTATACTGAGCAATTTTGACAGCCCATTTTTCAATAATTTCTTGAAAGTCTGTGACTTCAGCTTCTTGGTTATCAATAGCCAAAATTACTATCGAATTGAGTCAGTCTTGGGACACTAAAGATATTAAATAATCTTTGATCAATTTTACTTTACTAAACGATCGTTCTGCACTGGCCACTGTTACAGGAAGTGTTGCATAAACTCGCAAAGCAATATAAAATATTGGAAAAAATTTCATTAATTGGTTTTATTTTCAACATTGATTTGTTTTTTTCTCAATTATTTTTTTTAAAGACTAAAAAAATTCATTCAAGTCTTTTCCAACCACATCCAGCAATGTTTCACAAAATTTATCAACGTATGTTTTAATATATTACACAGTTTTCTTCGGCTAAATAAGGAAATATTTTAAGTATCAATTGAGACTGAAGCAGATTTAAACCATTTTGTTATTTGGGTAATCAAAGTGTCGATTAGGACAGTGGTCTCAAACTGGCGGCAGCCGGCAGGTCCGATTGGGCCCCAGAAGCAATTTTACACGGTCCGCGGATACATACCAATTATGAATTGGTCGTATATACGGTGCTTATAATTTTAGAGATATGAACTAAGCTTATGTGAACGGCTGTTAATGAAAGAAAATGAGAGAATACGTTGAGACTTTCTCCTAAAAATTTGTGTATGTTTAGTTTAAGTAAGGTAAGTTATTTAGTAGTTAATTCAACTTATTAGAATTTTTAGAAATAAATGTCATCCTCAAAATTTAATATTTAGCTGTCAATAATCTGAATAGCAAATTGTAACCAACTGAAATTTGTAAACCTTTAGATTTCAGATAGAAAATAAATAAAAATTTAATTTTTTCCGCAGCTTATTATTATTATTATTTATATATGTTTTGATATACAATCAGTAAGTGATTAGGCATCTAAAAAAATAGAATAGCAAATTTAACCGATAGAAAGAGTTTCATAATGTTAGCCAGGCAGAGGAGAAAAATATAAAACAAGCAAAATGTTGGTTGGCTGGGAGCAAAGAAAACAACTTTTTAACCTTAAAACTTTATTCTACCGACGCTTCGGAAGTGTCCTTCATCAGGATCTACTTAAAAAAAAGATGAAAGAAACACAGATATCGTCTCTCTTTAATTTTCAATTTTTAATGTTTACTTTAATCTTTTAGTGTTCTGTTTTCAAATTTTTACTTTCTCTTACTCCTAGTAAAAGAGGAAGTATTGTAATCGTGTCAAATTTCGATATCGAGTTTTCACTGGAAAAATTCATTTTGAGTCCCCCTGAGACCAAAAAGTGGTTTTTAGGATTGGTTTTTGTGTGTGTGTGTGACAGCATATCTCAAAAACGAAAAATCGCAGAATGTTCAAACTGAAGATTTGTTAAAGGGCTACCAGGAGCCCTGAGAATACATAAACATCGTTCAACCAAAAGTGCCACTTTACTGAATTTTTTTTTTTCAGTTTTTGTGATTTTCTGGAAAATGGCTACAACGATTTCCTTTAAAGTTAATATATCAACTACACATACTGTTGTATCTGTTTGTCCGCCAGCAGTTCCCTACTTCCGCTCGCGGCCGTCCATATGTCAGTACGCCCTTCTCAGAATTCGCTGCCCACGTCTTCCTCCCCCGGTTGGTGTAGAGGCAGCTTTTTTGCCTCAGCCCACACCATCTCTCCTTTCCACCGTATCCGTTCCTGGCACCACACCACCAACCTTCTTTCCCCACTACTTCCGCTTGCCTATCCAACCAACGCCGTGTTTTCTACCCCACTTACCCAATATCTCGCCAATGGAACTTCGTATTTACCGCATCTTCTTCTTTAGTTAGTGCTGTACTATGAATTCGCCTTTTATATTTCACGTCGCTTTATACGCGCCTATTCGCCTTGTTAATTAATATTAAATTCATCGGTGAGTAGTAAAAATCATCTCTCCCCGCCATCACCTTCACGAGGCTATATCACCTGCGCCTTAGTGGACTCGCCAACACCCGCCGCTTCAGCAACGGCGTCATCCGCTTCTAAAGGAGCATTCCAATCCCTTTACGCTCACCTGAGTTCCTTTCTCTCGCCTCCCACGCACCCACATCCACACGCACACCACACACATACACACAAACACACATACATTTATACACATACGCCACCTCTTCCTTTCTCAGTCCGCCATTCGTCTCATCAACCCTTCTTCGATTCATCACTCTCGTCACCAAAGGGTAAGTCTCGTTTTCATTTGTTTTACATTATTATTCATTTTTTGTTTTTCACCCACTACTCGCCATCTCGCCTTGGGTGGGTGACACATACAAAGTGCTACAACTCTTATTTGAAAATTCTGAGTTTCAAGAAAATTAGTAAACAGGAAGTGCGTATTTACTGAAAAAAAAATTCATGTTGGGCAATTTTCTCCATAAAAACACCGACGAATTTCATTAGATTTGGTATACTAAAACTATAAAATACAATTTAATTATAGTTGTAAACTGCAGTAAGAGAATGTTGTGTGAGTGTTTCACACCAAGTTTTTTCTTTATGTATTTGCGGGTTTTATTGCTTTATGTATTGCGGTATTATGAAAACTCCAAAAACTGGTGTTTCCTAAAGGTGTGTGCACGTAGAAATATTTGTGAGATATTTGAGGAGGCACGCGCACTGATGACTTACTTATCGGGTAGCAAGCCATATTAAGAAGTATTATTATCAATAATTAATGTTCTTATATATTTAAAAACTAATATTGATATATATTTTATTAGGCTACTTTTAAAACATTAAAACAATAAATGTATTTACCATACTTCAGTAAAAATTAATATAATAAAGTAAAATATGATTGGAAACAAAAAAAAAATTGAAATATTTAATTTTTTTTTAATTCATTGTAAATTTGATCAGTTTAACAACCAGATAGCGCTGGCGTATTAGTTACTGCAGAGATATACCATCTCTATATTACCGAAAATCTTTTATGGATATTATTTAATTATGGCTAATTTGTGTTTTATCGCTGTGAGACACAAAATAAACTGTTTTTTATTGAGGAGTTGGTCACAATTATTATTACATTGTTTAATATCATCCTTACTAATTTAATAAAAGAATGTCCTTTGATGGACATTTTCTATTTGAAGCTGTTAGCGTAATCGATCCAATTTGTAATGTTGAATTGTTGTTAATGTTAAATTGTAAAAAATTGCTAAGGGGTACACAACTCCGCCGCTTTTCATGTCAGTCTATCCGATCATGTCAGTACTCTTCCAGTTTCAATATATTTGTATATGTACGTTTCTTAATAATAAATTTACTCTACTAGTAAAATACTTTATGTAGTTATCAAATTATCTATCAAACCCTGTCAGACGCCTCATTTAAAACCTTAATTTATTTGTTTTTACAATTTGTAGCGAAAAAAATCTGGTGTGAAACACTCAGATAATATTTGAAATTTAACGCCACAAATTCCGCACAACTATCAAAAAACACTTTTTTTTTGGAAAAATTTTTCAAATAAAAATGATGGTTTTTTTTTTTTTTTGCATTCGCTTTCACTATTAGCCATAATAACATATAAAGAAACGTAGCATCATTACCACTAGTGGTGCAAAAACCAGTTCCAGCGACCCATACATTACCACATAATTGTAATTACACTTCCATTGTGTAATTACACTATGATTGTTTTTCAGAAATATTCTTATGTTGTATGGAGAAAAGATATGGAAATAAAAAACATTTTTGCTCGGTTTTATTCAAATAAAAACAAAAATATCCAAGTTTCGGACCATTTCACTGGATTACTTTTATTATGTTTTTCTAAAGATACGCTAATTTCAAAAGTTGTTTAAACCAAACAGAATTTATTCGTCACTTTTGGGGGTAACTACATTTTTATATTCATATTAATATATCTCGCTTTATCTCTTTTGATTTCACCAAAAAATATTTTACAAAAGCATCTTATTATATTTTATTATATCAGTGCTGACTAAAGACATAATTTTTCACCCATCCATTTTTGCAGCCTTAAAATTTTGTTTTCAAATTTTGAAAATTTTGAATCGATTATATTCTCTAACAGTAGGTAAAAGAAAGTTAAGCATTTGTTACGATTTCTTTTACCGCTCAAAACTGTCTCCCCCATCCATCCATACGTTAAGCAACTAGTCACTTATTTTTGTATATATTCAAACTTTGGATATACTTCTTCAACATTTATGCATACAAGCTTCATTTTTTCCCCCAAATACTACATACAGTTTTCAGCCCAAAGATTTCTTCATTTATTTTTAAAAAAAACTTCACTCATAGATAAACCTCTTAACAAGACATTTTCGCCCACGACAGATACTATAGTTAGTTTAAACTATGTTAATTACTTTTGTAAAAATTCTATGTTTGGACACAAATTATGAAGAAAAATCTAGCAAGTTACAAGTGGAGTGGAAAATAAAAACTACAAATTTAAAAAAATTATAGTTATGTATTTTCTAATGATTTATAAGATATCTTACACAATCATAAGTGATCTGACTACATACTTAAAAGATGTACAAAATCATCATTACTAAACATTCACTCTTTTTAATTATAAAAAATGCTAATAAAGTATATTTACATTTTCAAAATTATAAGTTTGTTTTCTTTTTTAGAAAAAGGTAAACAACGATTTATATAAATGTTTGTAATGGAAAATTATTTAAATACAAATTAGTTTATATTTTTTGTAAAAAAAAAAAAAAAATTATACAGTGCAAAATATAATCTAAAACAAAAGGAACTTATAAGATATACAACGGTGATTCTCAAATTAAATAAATTCATTGACGCAACTTTAAATCTGGATGAAATTTTTCATGGATTCCTATGAACGTCTAGAAAAACAAAATTATTTCTTAGCCAAGATGAAAATATATGTATTGTGTCACCTTGGTGTAATCTTATTTTTGGGAATAAATCAAAAAATAAATTTAAAAGTATATTTTTAAAACCAACACTTTCTTTTAAAAAAAAAAGATATTTTGATAAACATGCAATTTTTCGACAACCTCCAAAATATACTAACTGCCTGGAAGGTCATTTAGAGTCTATTAAAAAAAAAAAAAAAAATGAACTTACACCATTTCTGCAAAATTAAAACTTTTATTTAAAATTATATTTTTTCGTTAGAAGTTTCTGAAACATTTTTAAGATAAAATTCGACACTACTTTCAATGCAACTCGTTTCATAAAATATAGTTAGACGATCAGGTTACACACCGATGGGTATGTGGAAACGAGCCGCTAGATAATGGAACCTTCAGATAAATTTAGGCAAAAATTAATTGGTAGCAGGAAGGTGAGGTGACTCACTAATGAATATGGACCACCTCATGAAAAAATGCAGCGTTACTGAATAGGTGGATCCACAGTGTTGGATAATATCTAAGATTGCCTTTTTCATACTTTTTTTGGTCAAGTTTGGAATGTTCAACCATCCGAACAACCAACTGATTATTTCCGATACGATCAGACGGATATTTTGAACTGTATAAGTCCAACATTTCTGAACATAAATTTATTTTAACACAAATTTTGTAATTTATTTTAAGAATCATCGATGCATATATCGAATAGAACACATTTCGACATTATTTTTAATAAAAGATATTTTCTGTTGTTTTTTACGTTTTTTTTGTAAACAAAAAATGGAAGAAAAAATTTTAATATAAAATGAAGCTCTTCCTACATTTTTCTATATTTACAATTCCAAAGAACAGTTTATGATGAAGTGGACAAAATTGACTAAGAGAAATTATACTCAAAATTTAAACTAAGTGGGTAAAAATGATTTGTATTATTTTGACAGCAAGAACTACATCAACAGTATACTTCCTAATAGAGGCAATATAAAATAAGTGAATACATTTAATAAGTAATTGTAAATAAAATCTATTAAAAATAAATTAATAAAATCATTGCAAACATGAATGAAGAGTTCTTATAATGTGAGCAATTAAATGAAATTTTTCATTTAAATATTTTATTAAGGAAGCGCTAATTTTTTTATTTAGTTTGTTAAACTTCAAATAGACCTCTGAATATTCAATTTTTTTTAATATACAGGTGACTTTCGCTCTACGCATTATTAATTTCACTGTTATTCTAGACTAACGTTGAAGTAATTTTGTAAAGATTTCATTCTTTAAAATTAAGTAATTGTTGATTTACTCTTGGGAAAATCATACTTGCCATCGTGAAAGTGTAGCATCTTACTATAGTATATATTACTTAAAATTACTCTATAAACCTAAGCCAGGCCTGAAACTCGAAATCACAATCACAAAATGGCAAGTTACTTCAAGCCTTAAACACTCATTCACCAATTGACTCCATATGCACTTATTTCCCTCCAAAACAATAATGCACTGAAAGACATCACTAAGCATGAAAACTGGTCTACTTGTTAAAGTATGAAAAAAAAGAATTCGATAAGGAGAGTCTGAAATCACAAGAGTTATCGGCAGTAGCGCTCTGTAATTGGTGATGAACTCTTTAAAGCATTAAGAAGTTTTCCTTTTCCCTGTTTCGGCTATATATAATCCCTAAAATACCAGATGAGAAAAAATAAAGGAAAGAGCCAACTTGTCATTCAATGTATTTTTAGAAAGCCTGAAAACTACGTGGAGTAAAGTAAAATAATCAATTACTAATATGATCTATATGAAGAAGTGATTTCTCTTCATGAATAACAATAAAAATGGCAGCTGCTGAAATGGTTCGGCCAACTTCTAAAGATCAAAAGCATGCAGAACTGCGAAAAGAATACCAGGCAAAATAGGGCTAAGACGAATGCTACAAAAATAAATTGATGGATGAAAGGTGGCGAACAGGCTGTAGAAGAAGAAATAGGGGGCACTGATAATTAAATGTTTAGGCAAAAAACAGTCATATTCCACGATAATAATTTCGGTTCTTGATCAAAGCTTTATAGGATGAAATGTTGCTAGAAAAATTTATGAAAAACACCGAATGCTTAAACTGCTCTGCCTTTTGCCAGTGAAAACCTGTTTCACTGCTGATTAGAATTGCGCATGTGCACATTTAGCTTCTCTATTTGAAATTTATTTATTAAGTAAATAACCATTTTTTAATATAAATTAAATAAAAATATTACCTTATGATATTAATTATAATTAATTAATTATAAATTATTGTTAGTACTTTTATTTTGAATATTATATTCTTAGTAAAAAAAAAAAATATAAATGTCTACTTTAAATTAGCTGAGATTCTGCAGTTATCTTTTACTTATTTTTGACGGTTTCAGATGTTCTTAGTTCCCCTTGAACTTGTTTTTGGGCAGGGGGAGATCAAGATCTAATTAGTATGTTTTGATTTCATCTTCAAACAACTCGTCACTGAATTATTCAAAGGCGATTTCTTTGAATAATTAAACTGTTTTTTATTTCAAATCCATGCAATTCAAAATAATGTGTTTAGTCGAGAATCACCTGTTTTTTCAGAAGAAACAAATACTAAATTTACCACTTTTTACCTTTTAATATCTAAAAATCTGTATTTATAAATTCCAAAGTTTTACTTCGGCAGAGAAGAGAGTCTTCTGCCAATATATGAAAACTTAGATGAATTACTAAAATTTTACATCGTTTGGATGAACTTAAAATTAAAAGAAAAAATAAAATGACTATAAAGCAAAAACAAAAGTTAGAAAAGGAACAATCTGAAAGACCTAGTAGATTTTCTATATAACATTTAAATTCAATAACATAAAATAATTTTTTTTAACGTTTCTTTTTTTTTATTAAAAAAAAAAGCCTTTAAAAAAAAAATAGAAAATAAAGTGCAAATTCGACACAAGTACAATTATTATGTGAAATTATTGTTGCGATTAAATTCGCTCCAAATAAATATAATCATAATTTACTATAAAAAATTAATTATTACACCGAATATTTTTTAAAAAAAGAGAAACTGCCCTATGGCCCAAGCAAAGTATAAGCTTTTAAAAATGTTCCTACTGTCTAAACAAAAAAATATAGATATATAGATATTAAGAAAAATGAAATGTAGATATAAATTCGTACCATACATTTTTTCCAGATTTACTTTATGTTAAAAAATAAAAATGTTGAATCAAAGAATTTTTTTTTTACTTTTAAATCATGCGACAAAACTCTTATATACACATATATATTTTTTTTATTTTATACATCAAAAATTTACAATTTTGTATAATTCCAGTCTCATTCATATTTAAAGAATAATGGAGCCTTAACTGGTTTTTCAAGTCCTTTTTTTTATCTTATATAAAACTTCAAAAAGTAAAAAATAAAAATAAACACTGTTAATACTCAGTGGTATATATTTATATATAAAAAAATATTGGAAATCAAAGATAAATGTAAAGTGACTAGATATATTCATCTATACAATTTCATTACTTCTTAAACACTGAAATATATGCTTAAATGTAAAAAATAGGTTTAAAATCTTGAAAATAATATGATTAAGATTTCTGAAAAGTGTAAGGAAATTTTTGGACTTATATATTCCAAAAAATAAAATACAATGAGGCCTAAATTTAGTAAAATAATCAGCACATTAAAGTGGTGAAAATACTTAATTATATACAGGATTTCCCATTTATGGTGATAATGAAAGCCAGATCACTTTTCTAAAAAAGTTGAAATGGCCATTTTTACACATTGTGGACAAAAAAAATTGACCACCCCAGGTTTAGTCGTTATAAAAAAATAACCCTTGTCTACTTTATCGTTACTGGAATAAGGTAACCTTGCAAATCGAAGAATGGTGTTGGCAATAGATGCTATTTTGGATCTGCTCTCGAAATCAAAACTAATTTATGAATAATTATGAAGATAACTGTACATAAAACTTCTCCACACTGTTCTCACCTGCAGCTCTCCAAGACACGTATCCAACAGATCTGACTTCTGTCAGATTGTCTCTTAATGTTTTTCATAAAAAAAAAAGTACAGCTCTTCACAAACGCAAAAAACTTCGATAATAAAAGCGGAACGTGTTTTATTATTCTCCTGATTTTGAGTAGATGATATTTTTCAGATAGTATGCATCACTTTACTTAAACAAACAAAAATTAGTTGAAAACAATTTTTCTTGTTAACATCATTTTTTTTAATTAATAAATAAAAAAAAATATAAATAATAAACAGCGAAGAAAACTTGTGGTTAAATACAATGTTTAACTTCCATATAACCATTGTTTTTTGCTTTACATTTGCATTTGCAAAAATTTGATTAAAATTTTGGATTTACAGTTTTTTCTAAGAGAAAAAGAGGCGTTTAGAGTTCTTTACCAAAAACAAAATGAAATAATAGTCCGCCCAAATTAACCGTTTGCTGGAGAATTTTACAAAGCTACAAAATTATTTAGAAGTATCTTAAAAAGTACCGAGGAATAAATAATTCACCACTTTTTGGTAATGAAAATGAATAGATGTTTATTTGACACACCAGCTGAGTGAATTAGGAAAATTTAAGGAAAGAATATACTTACAATGAAATAATTGTGTAAAATGAAACAGACATAGCAGTAATAATAGTAAAATCAAGCTATATATTAATTTTTAAATTATTGAATTGTGTTAAGTTATTTGTCAGAATTTATTGTTATAGTCAGAGGAAAATTTCTTGAACATCGGCAGATGAAGGAACTAAAGCCAATTTAGGTCGAAAGTATAAGAAATTCGTAGAGTACATAAAAGTTCAAAATACTATATACTGCTCAGAGGTTAAATATACTAATACTTGCAATGCTTACAAAAGACATTCTTTTTTTATAAAGAATTTTAATATAAAATAAATTAAACCTAGCAGGAATAAACACTAACACAAACAAGCAGTCTTTCCACCTTATATAATACAAAGTCTTTGACTGTATATAGCTTTTAGCACACTCATTTCGATGTTCAAGATATTTTAGTCGACCAGCTTAGCTATGTTGTTAATCCTTTACCGAAATGCATATATTTGGTTTAACTGGAGTGTAATCTATTAATTTAGCCACATAGTTTTCTTCAAAATAAAAATGATAATGTTATAAGAAAAATATTGAAAAGCATGATTAAAATTTGTAACAAATAAAATTACTATTAAAAACTATTAAAAAAATGTTTTGTCTTTTATGGTCAATAAAAAAAATAAATTACAGTTTACTGGATTTGTCGCAGAAATTTTTGGAAATAAGTCCAATTAAGTACAAAAATAAATAATAGCTTACACAAAACTTGATCTATATTATGAATTAAACTCTATGAACACATGCGAAAAAAAATTTCTTCTAAAGCATACAAACCCATATTTTTGTATATTTTCAAAGTTACAACCATGCCTTCCCAATGTATGTGACTTTAGTTTCAGTAATTTTACGCTCTGTCATATTATACAAACGATTTAAATTACTACACAGACCTAAATGAATACTGTAGTATTCTCAACATTCTTTTTTTAAATATATATACTTTTTGATATATGTTTTGTTTGTGTAATATCCAGAAAATATAGGAAAGCTTATGCACGAAGTTCCATGCTTAAGCAGCTATCGTCATAATCCCTATATCTCAGAGAGGGGAGTGGTTGACCGTGTCTGGCTTTGGACGAAATGTATGTTTTGGGCGAGAAGTCGGTTCATAAAAACTTAGCTCAAGCTTCACCTCTGAGGTACAGAATTCTTTAGTACAAAAACTTTAATGGTCTGTGAGGTTCACTATTCCAATGTGTCAATATTTACCACTTTTTACTAATTTATTAAAAGAAAAAAGAAAAATATAACTATCATACAAAGTTTTAATTTTTCTTTACTGAATAAGGTATAGAAGATTCAAAAGAACTCGTTGGATTCGCAATATTATTTCCTGTATTTGATATTGCAAGTTTTAATTCCTGAAGAAGTTCATTATCTTTAAATTTTTTTCGTTCAGCCTCCTCTACAAGAGATACTAGTTCACTTTTACCTACAAACAAAAGTATTTTATTTTAGGCGGTTTTTATATATTATTTTATTTTAAGGGCAAAGAAATGTTCATTTCAGCAAAGCTAAATTGGTCACTAAATAGCAGTCACTACTTGGCTGCAAATAAATACTGCCACAAAACTGAAAATGCTTATGAGGGAAAATACTGGTGTGAAATAATTACGCAATTCTAACGACAAATCTTCAACCTGGAACTGCACGTAAAATTATTGTTAATCTATATTATGGGAAACTGAACATTATACTGAATGGAAGCCTAATTCGCAGCTCCCCCAGAAGACCCATAAAACATTCTATTTTCTTAGAAAAATGTTCTAAATAAAAGTGACAGGCTTATATGTGTATTGTTGCCAAGTTTAAAGTACATCGTTATGGCCATTATCGGAAAAGTCGCGACAAACTATAGTAAAAACAAAAATTGAAAATCACTTGAGTTTCCGGGTTGAGACCGCGTCAAGTATTTGCTAGAAGCTGACGTTTCGCTCATATTGCAGTAACCTTCTTCAGGGTTTGTTACACCTTGAAAGCTAATGGCGAAACGTCGGTTACTAGCCATTCGGTTACTACCACTGACGTGGTCTCAACCCGGAAACTTAACTGTTTTTAATGAAAATGGCCGCGGAAACTTAAAAGATCATAATAATAATAATAATAATAATAATAATTAGTAACGTCTCATTCCTATTATCGATTTTAACAGAAATCGTATCGGATACCTTGGGGATTTCTAAATGGAATGTCAAGTTTGAGTTTTCTGCGATTTTTCTTTTTTGAAATATGCTGACTTTTTCTTCCTCTTTCTCACGTACACTATACCAACACCCTTTTTTCTTAATTAGAAGGCGAAACCTAGAGCTTTGGGCGAGAAGTCGGTTCATAAAAACTTAGCGACGAAAGCTTAACTTCTGAATCATACAATTCTTCAGTAGAGAACTTCTATTTCCAAAGAAAATTCAAACTGTCTATAACAAAACTATATTTTACGTGTGCTACATAATTATACTCCTCCGAAAGCTGCATAATTTAGGTTAAGCTGTTTACATAATGTAAAATGCCGCTTGCTATTTTTATAATTTTCAAAACAATGTCTGAACAGTCTTCATTGGGGGTTCAATCTTTTGTTACTTAAATAGTGACTGAATCAAAAATGTGAATATTAATAGCGAAAAAAAATATTTTAAGGCTTACCTATTTCTTTCTTAATCATTTCACTATTTAACAGTGCCTTCTTAACGCTAATTGCCCAAGCATCATAACTCTCCGCTTTAAGCTTGAGGCTCTTTAATAATACTGGCAATTCGTCTAGAGTATAGCGGTACCTATTAAATTACAATAACTCTTTTATGACGTACAAAAAAAATAACTGACACAAATGAATAATTATTTTTCAAGCATAATTATAACAGGAATGTTAGAAACAGGTGGCATTAGATAATTATATACGTTATTCTTCTTATTTAAATCCAATTAAGAGCAGGTCAATAATTAAAAAAATTGGGTTAAACACTCATAGGACTTTCTCTTACTGCATTTATTACAATTCTATTTGACAAATTTTCTTTAAACTTGGAACTTGGAAACATATGAATATTTGCCCTTAATATCACGTTGTTTACTAGGACTACTCTGGTCACAACAAAACCCTATATTCAGCCCCAAAAATACTGGTTGTGCAATTTAGAAGTAAACCTAACGTCTCAGCTACACCAGTATCCACTTAATATCAATTTATCCGGAAAAAGTTTCAAATAAAAATGATAAGCCTATATGTGATTAGTAAGTACGCGAATTTAAGGGAAATGGTTGGAATTATTTTCGATAAAATTGCGAAAAACTGAATAGAACATTCCAGTAATTCCACTTCCAGTTGACAAGTTTTGACGGATACCAATCATGATGTATGCGATGGGGGCCTAAACTGATTTTGAGATATTCTGTTAAACACACACTCACAAAACCACATGCTAAAATAATTTTTTTTCGAATTCACGGAACTTCAAATCATTTAGAGAAAGTAAAAATATCCACAATAAACAGGTACACGTAGTACAATGCAGCTTCTTAAAGCTGCATTAGATGCAAACTTTTAATAATCCTAGATAACGTGTAAATTTTTAAATGATTTTCGGTTTCTGCAATTCTTAAGTTCAACTGCGTTTTCTTATATCTCGGAAATCTATTTTTAAAAAATGATCATAGTAGCTTTCCCATAACTCCCATAAAAACAAATTTCTCGAAACAATGTTTTAATAAGTGATATATATGCTAAACACTATTTTAAAAAAATGTAAGGGACGTGGTTGACTGTAGTGGACAATTGATTTAAACAATCTTCGTGTGCCTTTCTAGCACTTACATCATTTCCAGATATTACTTCCTACGATTTTTGGATTTTTGAATTATCCACATCTGTCTTACTCTCTCTCGTGCACACACAAAACATTATTTCTGATGATAACTCAATTTCTTACATCTGGCATAAACGTAATAATTATTTCCTTTAACAGCAGTAAGCGAAAGTAAACATGCAATATCTTTTTTTTAAAGGAAATCTTATTTAATGACTATAATATGTACCTGAGGGTGTGCTTATTAGATGGACAATTACACAGAGAACTATAATGATACAGACAGACCAACAGGCCTGGACTACAAACACAGGATACTCCAGAAAGGAAGCATGTTGTTTTACAAACTTCACAAACCCGTTCATCATCAGCTAATAGTTCAAATAATTGACGTTCTGCATTGCTTACACCCTATTAATAACATAAATTATTATTATGCATGAATGTATGTGAATACAAAATAAACAAGACAATTCGGTTAATTTCCTGTAATTAATTCTTACCCATTCCAACAGAGATTTTCTTAATTTCTTTTCACATTCAACCATTATTATCATATCCTGATATGTAGCCGCAGCAACTTTTGGATCAAGTAGATCAGCTTTTCCAGCCATTTTACATATTAATTCATCATGAGAGAATACACAGTATCTACGTAAACTTGCATAGTGGCTAATGCACTCGCGGCCCATCTTCAGCTAAGGTTCGGGAAAAGAAAGAGTTAATCACAAAAATAAAATACTTTTGTTTTATAATTTCAAAGATCAACTACATATACAAAAGATATCGCTGATGTATTTGATGTCTGTTTCAATAATACGAGATAAAACATTTTTGTTCACTAGTCGAGATTTTTAATATGTCCTGAAATATCCTCTAATTGATGTAGAGATACAATCTAGCAAAATAAGGTTTACATATTTAATTAAATATGTAAACTAGTTGACAAGACATATTAATATGTTAATATGAATCTTAGCATTTCACAGCGGGGGAATATGCTTCCCTCACATTTTCAAAAATCAAATGATGATTCCATTAAAAAAAAAAAAGTAACTCAAATTATTTTAAATTTAATGAAAATTAAAGATTTCCACTAAATATGAATCATTACCCAATCTGATGGTGCAAAATTGACAGCTTCCGCAAAATTGTATCCTTGATTAAAACCAGCATGATAGGCCCTCGGAAATGTTATAACAAATTCTCCGGCCATCTGATCAGTTCGATAAACTGGCACGCCTAGTATATAAATATATAGAATTTATACACAAATGGTACATGATATTTATATAGTTTTTTGGAAAATATATTAAAAAAAAATTGCAGACCAATATATTATGTTTCAAGTATACAAGTTAAAAAAAAGAAAGAAGTTCAATATATAGGTACTTCCGTTTGGCGGATTCTGAGTAAAACCTTCCTGACGGCTCTCCTAGTGAACGCCAAATAAAATATGAAGTTTGAACTACCTACGATTTTCGTTTTTAAGTTACGTAGTTCTCATAAATACACAATTCTATAATATCATCTTTTTCGTACTGAGAAAACTACAAAACATATTTTTCTGAAGAAAACTCAATTTTAAAACTCTGATGTATGATACAATCGCAATACTTGCTTTTATTAAAAGGAATGCTTTTACTTACTACTTTAAAAGCAAAGGAAACAATATCATTCGATTTTATTTTTTTTAAACAAACAAACCTGTTGGTTTGTTCAACTTGCCGTCTTATTTGATAACTAGGTTACCCAAATTTTAAATCAGCATTTTAATTTTATTTATTTTTGTAATATATTTGTTGATACACAGCAAATTACCTGCATCCATAAGCACATTAGGATTCATTAGTGTGGTTAACTGATGTAGCAGGTCTGGCTGATTTTGAAAAAGTTCAGGCGCAGCCGCTTTCATAGTTCGTTCAAAATCATCGGCTGAACTACCAGGCACACCATACCATGTTTTAGCCTCTCCCCTATATTTTGAGAACAAAGATTTTGACAGTTCACTAATAACACCGATTATTATTTATATATATATTTGAATAAATTTTGTTTACATGCATCCACCATTTTCAAAAAGATTAACTAGCAACAAACAGAAGTTGCTTTTAAATTTTGAATTAGGCCACTTTCATAATTACCGCATATACTCGAACATAAATATTAAACGAAACAAGTTAACACTTACCAATGTAAATAATTGATTGAGTAACTCCAATGATCTTCATTGTGCCAACAAAAGGTGGCGAAACACATACCAACATACATCCAAGGAACTTTCATTCCAGAGATATCAACGTTTATATGACTTAAGACTGACCCCTCAAGGACAGGCATATTATTTAAATTCCATTTAGATTCAACGTACTCAGCGATATCAGGATTCTATAAGATAAATTAATAAACAAAATAAATATCAATTAAGAATGAGTAAATAATTGATGTTTTAACTTGAATGGCTTTTCTAACCACCTCTTCCCATTTATAACAACTTCTTGTTGGAAAACCTGAACCATGTTCCACGGAATGTAAATCGGCCCCATATTCAACTGTAACATCTTCATCTAATGAAGACACAATCCTCCAAAACTCTTTTTCTACAACTGATCGTGGTACTTTCTGAAATATCAATATCAACTCAAGTAAAATATTGATATATGTATTCTTTACGGCAACAAATGAATAATATTTCTTACTTACATGCACAGGCATGCTAAAATATTGACATTTAAAGCGGTCAGCCATTTCTCCAAACTGCTGTAAGGTATATTCTCTACTAGCCTGTTCAAAACCAAATGGTACTATAGGTTTGCTAACTTCTTCTGCAACACATTTTGGACATCGCCAGTCACCTAAAAAAAAAAGAAAAAAAAAATTCATTAATTACTGTAAAAAATGATGGGATAAAAACATATTTTAGCATTTAAATATTTTATGTACTAATTGTCTGTATTTATTTAATATTTTCTTTAAAGAACTTACCTTCAGGAATTTCTGATAAAGGAGGCGTCAAACAGAATGTATGATAACTATCATCACATCCATCACATAGCAGCATTGATTCTTCTACATCGCCTCTACGACACTTCATGCACACGTACTTAGCAAGCTAAGAAAAAAATACAATGTGTAATGATATTTTTTATTAAGTGCATAAAATTGAATAACCAGTCTAACAATGTTTTAATTCTATTCTTTATTTAATGTTACGTCATACTATCACTATTCGGATCGCGAGCGTTGCATATCCGTTTAAACAAAACAAAATTTAATCGA
The DNA here is from genome assembly GCA_011037195.1 of Triatoma infestans. Classification (NCBI taxonomy): domain Eukaryota; kingdom Metazoa; phylum Arthropoda; class Insecta; order Hemiptera; family Reduviidae; genus Triatoma; species Triatoma infestans. The sequence continues at coordinate 124,949 of JAAEAF010001935.1, read as the reverse complement.
CGATACTTTCGACTTTTGAAATCGGAGCGAAATCCCATAGTAAGAAGAGCTCCTATATTTTTTAATGTTTACTGAAATTAAAACTAATTAATCTTATGTTTCATTAGTCATAGTATGAAATTAATTATTAACTTTGTAAGTTGTACTTACAGGATCAACTTCAACAGATATCTTTCTAATTGCCTTTGGTTTATCCTGCTTTTTAGACAAAATATTAGTCATTTTATTACCGGCCTTATATAACTTTAACCTTTTTAGTTCGTTTTCACTTGCACTAAGTCTTTGAGACTGAAACAAAACACTCTTTGTCAGAAGAAACAGCTAGTAAGAGTGCATGTAATAAGACACAATCCTGTAGAAAACCGACTCATTACTAATGAATATAGTGTAGAGAAAATTACTCACGTAAGACTAAAATTATAAAAAAAAAAATAACTACCATCAAAATTAACAAACCTTTGTTGAACAAAAAAAATTAATCAATTCTCTGCTGTATTTTGAAACTTGATTTATAGTTCCTCTTTTTTTTTTTTCTTTTTTTTAAAAAAAAAGTTTTATCATTGTCTTCCTCAGAGCTATTTCAGAAATCTTTGGAAGATCTATTTTTGAAGTAAGAACTTCAGCAATAGAAGACATACACCCACTCACTCATAAACCATCATCTCTCGACATCAAGGAACTTCAAAACATACCTAATTGGTTTTAACTGCAAACTCAATTTGAACTAGAGACAGACATAGGCACAGACGCACACAGACAAAACAAATATATGTGGAGAGAGTTCAGAGGTGGTGCCATTTGTAGATAGTGATGGGCAATGAGAGAAGGTGAACGAAGAAGATTATGTTACAAGAAGTATGTCCTAAAATGTTTATTTACATTGAAAATTTTTAAGACTATTTTGTTTTTTTTTGTTCAAACTGTTGTGTTTGCGCTAGGCTTTGGGGGATCTATTACCGACTTATACTGACCGACTTATAATAGTGTTTTTATTGCTCAATCATAAAAGAATATAAAGTTTGAACATTCTTGCGATTTTTCGTTTTTGAGTTATGCTGTTCACATACATACAAACATGCATATATATATATTTAAACACTATTTACTAAAAACCACTTTTTTGGATTCAGGAGGCCTGACACGGTGAAAACTGAATATAAAAAATTTGACACGATTACAATACTTGCTCTTACTAGGAGAAGAGAAAGTAAAAAGAATTTAAGAGAAATACTAACACTTCTTCCTGGCTCAGGTATAGGTACACTTCTTCTCATTGATTTTCTTTCAATGTTTCGCGGTTTAAAATTTATTTTAGAAGAACTACTGCCATCACCTTTCAAACCAAACTTGGTTTCATTTAACTCACCATAATTTCTTAATTTTCTTGGAGGATCGGATAAGTCCTTGCGCTGGAAATAATTAAATGCAAAATTAATTCTTTAATTATAACTATACTTAATAAAACTTTGGAACTACAGGAGACATTTAAATACATGATGCGTTGAAATAAAACTAAAAATGAATTTGTAGTCATTTCAAAAATCACAAATAACTAAGAAGTTTGATTTATAAACTGAAACTCAATATCAACTATTAATTTCTTCAAAATATTAGAATACTCACAGGTAAAAGAGTAACTTTATTTGCTTGGAATACATCGAAAGGATACAAAATTCTTTCATAATGAGACCGTAGTAGTGCCGGTAATCCACGATTTGTAGGTAAATTCATAGCTACAGCTACGAATGCCCACTTTTTTTCCTTTGAAACAGCAAGACACCCACCTTAAGCAAATATATAAAAAAAATTATTTTAATTAACAAATATCAAGTTAATCATTCTTCAAATGAACCAATCTAAGCTATGTTGTTAAAATTTATGATTTTAAAAGTACCTTCAGATTGGACAACTCGATGTAATGTATATAGATCCAATATTTTATGTTCCACCAATGGAATCTTTAAAACTGAACCCTGTAGTTCCCAAAATTTAGCAATCTGGTCTAAAAAATTCAATTTAATCCTAGTTTTCGCCTACAAAATAAATTAAAAACATTAATTAAATGTTTGTTTTGTATTGGTGGAGGCTAAAATTATTTTAATGGATAAGGTTTTGATCGGCTTCGGATCCTCTTCCATCCCCAGGGTTTAATTAAACAAGATGAAAATCTTTAAAAAGTGGAAGCCAACGCTTCTACATAATTGTTAACGAAATTCTATGAATGGATAATGATCGGAAACATTTCAGAACCAAAACAAAGAAACATGCTCTGACACTCTTAGGCAAAAGCACACACTTAATGTATAAAAGCAAACTATTAGGAAAATGTTTATTTTCATATAGCTGGTATGGACATATACACTTACTTCTAATTCGTTTAGCCGCTGGATCCGTGGGGTGAATTTAAACTGTTCAATATCAACCGCAAACGGTGGTTGCCAATCCTACAGAAAAAAATCATTAAAAATGGTTTGAACGACTTACATAGTATTAAATAGTAGCAATCGTTAAAAAACAAACATTCCCCTTAAATTTACTCTTAAATATAATTGCTTAGCTGTCTACTATTTAAATAGATATTGCTGTTCCATCAACACTTTAGAATAATTAGACTGCAGATAATGAAATAAAGTGAAATGTTATTACTAAGGTATCAGTAATAGCCGCATAAACGAAGCATTCGGAGTGCTGGCTAATGTTTGAAGAACACTTTTGCGTTTTCCTGACCTGTACGTGCGATGTACGCAAGTTCAAAAAAAATCAAAACAACACACAAAAAACATGATCTTCGCTATTATGAAGACCTATACAAAGGTTCAAAAGGCCAGTCTTGCTCCTTCGTTTTCACTTTTCCTTTATTCATTAATCTGCAGATTTTATTGAATAAATGGATTATGCCATAACTCTTGTTACATTCGTATTTGTTTTAAAAACTTATGCATAAGCACTTACAATTGGTGGTTTTATTTTGCAAATTCCAGCAGTTTCTGCAATTGGTCTTATCTTGTTTATATAAGCTAATGGATCCTTAAATTCATCTTTGGTAGGTTCAAATATCGGAGCTTCAGGTGGTACAGAAAAATAAAACTGAGGTTCTTCGTACATATCTGATTTCCCACACTCCATGGTTTTCTCACTGAAATCTAAAAATAATATTAATAATTTATTGGCAATAACAGTCAAATATCAAAGACTTCACTCTAAACTAACATAAATGGCGCCATTACCTTTTATAATATTCAAAAAATATGAATGGTAACTTTAAAGAATAATATTTGTATAAAGATATAAAATAATTTCACAATTCAAAACGAGTTCAGTGAATAATAATAATATGGTTTTCAAATCTCAGGCCTTACAATTGAGATGTTTATACGACAATACGGCCACCAGAGGTAGAAAAAAAAAATTCTTTATTGCTCTCTTATGTTTGGGGTACCATCTGTGTCCATTCTTCAGGAACTCTGTAAAATTTATTTGGGAAAAGATAGATTATTACAAAGTATTGTAAAAAAGAAAAGTGCATACATAGATTTACAACAAATGAAAGAAAAGAAACAAAATGTAAATAAGCAAATATTAACTAAAACGTTGTAAAACAGACGTTGAGGATGACCTAACCTCAACATCTATTTTACAACATTGAATACAGCGGTCGTAATGAGCACCAAAACATTAACTAAAACGTTTGAACATAAGATATTAAAAACAAGAAAATATAACACAGAGTAACAGTTAATAAATGCAATGACCAATATTAACAGTAAGAGAACGATAATGATAAAGAAAAACGATAAAGATAACCTTACGGTAGTAGAGAGATGCGTTCACTGTGAACGCTGACACTGAAATGAAGGAAGAATATTTCTAAAATTTAAAAAATGGTTGAACGGTGGGAGGGGATTAGAAAAATGTTGATAGTGATGAGCGGCAATTTCAAATTTAGAAGAACAAATTAATGGTGAGTATCTTAGTTTAGAGTGAGATAAATATTATTATAAGTTGAAGTAATGATTTCTTTATCTTATTTAAAGTTGACAGAGTTCGGTTGGAGGTGAATTTACAAGTGTATAACGTTTTGAATGGTTGGGGTATATGGTTAAAATAGAAATTTTTTTTTTTTTAATATAAGGCGCGTCAACATCTATGGACATTGGCGCCCGGAGCCTTCTCAGTGTACTGCCGGCCTCCGTACAATGTTCTCTCGTTACAGACAACACTGTCCGTGAGCTCACTGGTAGTGAGCTGTAGAAGCTCCTAGGAAGAAAAAATCTAAGGGTAGCTCAGCTGCACTCGAATCAAGGTCCTCCGCGTGGGAGTCCAGTACGCTTACCACTATTCCCTTCCTTTGGAAGAATTATTAAAATCGATGGCATGATTAAAGAACATGTTTAGAGAGAGAGCAGTGCTGTCAATTTTTTGGTTAATTATGTCCAGTTCATGAAGTCTCGAGTTTTTTTTGTATAAATTATTTGGATTCACCTAATATAGCAAGCGCTGCAGTTAGGTGTCATACATTGAAGTTTGTATACAGTATGTGTTTTGTTAGGTATTTTAATCGGGTCTTTAATTTTTGAGACGAATTTATTGAGTTTGTTGGTGTGGGAGAAGCGTTTTATTGGAAATAGGACTAAGGAAGGTGAGCGAGTGGTGGTAAACGTGTTCGTGTTAGGTGGAATGTTTTGACGGTTCTGCGTTGGAGGTTTGTTTGTATAGTTTTGGATGGTTTTGAGAATTAGATGAATGGGGTAGTCATTTTTAACCAGTATTTCTTTTATTTTTTTTTTTTTTTTGTATTATCCTGGTGAAAAGATGGGTCAGATAAATGGATGGCATGGTTATATAGTTTTTTTATGGTTACTCTTCCAGTGTAAGTGGGTTTAGTGTACCAGCTGAGTGTGAATGTGTTGTCATGGTTGCGTCAAGAACGGCTATTTTATTCACTGAACCCCCAATTTACCACTCGCTCACCTTCATTAGTCCTATTTATTATCGCCCTATATATAATTTTACCGTCAAATTGATGGTTTGGCCATGGGAAATGGCCTGTCTGCAGTCATTGCCAACTTAGTCATGAACGATTTAATTGACTCTGTCCTTCCTTCTAATAAGCAAATCTACAAACAGAATAGGTGTACAATCAAAGATGGAACTACGCGATCTGAAAAGTTTGTAACCAGCGTGGGCTATTGCAGGGATGTCCAATGTCCCCAACTGTATTTAAATTAATAATCACGTCACTCTGAAGGTATGGAACAAAAAGTGTACAACAATGGTTATCACATTCAGCAACAGACTGTGCATCTGCACAGTTTATTTGGGCTCCATCATAAGTAAAAATGCTTCTCTAGGAGTAGTATATTAAAAAGAAATATAAGGGCTAAAAGAAGGCAATTTAAATCCCGTAATCTGGAGTGGTTATATTCTCAGCAGCCCGAAAAAAACTATTTTTTGTAGCTTGGTCCAGAGCATACTACTATATGGGGCAGAGACTTGGACGTTAGATAAGGCATAAGCAACAAATCTAACCATTGAGATGGATTTTTGGAAAAGGGCAGCACGTACATCCAGAATAGAAAGGAAAAGAAATGAGGATAGGTATAAGGATAGAAATGGATGTTACATGTACAGTGTCGCAATAAACTGGAGGAAAAAAAATTTGAGATGGTTTGACCATGTTAACAGAATGGAGGAAGGAAGATTAGCCAAAGAGATCCTGAATTGGGAAGCCGAGGGGAGGAGAAGAAGAGGCAGACCCAGAAAAGGATGGATGGCAGATGTAAGAGAGCATCGACGGAAATGGGCCTAGTGAAACAGATTTGGAGGATCGAACGGTGTGGAAAGAGAAGTTATAAGAATTGTTAGGGTAAAAAAACCTCAGCCTTAAGAAAAATAAAAAATACAAAAAAATATACTCTCTCTTCATTTCATCTCAACCTTCTAAACGTACGCATCCCTCTCCTACCCTAAAGCTAGCTTTAGTTTTTCTTACTGTTAATATTGGTAATTGCATTTAGTTAACTGTTACTTCTGTGTTATATTTTCTTGTTTTTAATATCTTTAATCTGTTCAGTTAATATTTTTTGAATTAAAAATTTTTTTTAATTAGTTATTGTAAATCTATGTTCTTTTTCTCTTTACATTACTCTGTAAGAATCTATCTTTTCTCAAACAAATTTTGCACAGCTCCTGAAGAAGGGCACCAATGGCAACTGAAGCGTAGAGCAATAAAGAATTCTTTTTTTCTTGAAAAAGATTTTAGGATTGCAGTCTATTCATTTTAGTACAATATTATTTTTTTTTTAGTACAATATTATATTTTGTAAGCTCCAATTAAAATATGCTGAACAACAGTAATCTTGTCCTGCAATGTCGTGGTGTACCTTCTAATTATAGATTTTTTTATGAACACGTTTATTAAGAACCAACAGTTAAGATTTTCCTCAATCAGAATCATCTCACTGTAGTTCAAATCCCAAATCTAATCAAGAGTGGTAAAAAAACAGCCAACAATAGTCTCAAGTAATATATTTTCTTTAATTACGTTTCGGCCAAGGCCTGGCTATCTTCTCAATTTTTAATCTGAAGACGGCCAGGCCTGGGCCGAAACGTAATTAAAAAAATATACTACTGGGACAATTTATTGTTGGCTGTTTTTTATCACTCTAGCTATTTTTTTTTCATCAAAAACTCTTCTAGCCATTGTCGTATAAACATCTCGATAAAAATAATAATAATTCAGATCATGTTCACGCACGGATGTGTCAGTGAATCACATTCACTAAAATAGTGGTTCCGAGTTCACAGAATGTACCAGTTAATCTTACAAAATTTTGTTATTTTTTGATTTCTTGCTAAAGGTTAAGTTAGTAGCCTTCAAAGATTCATTAGCCAGAAATCAGACATTAAAAGCTAATATAGGCTTCGGCGGCCAATTTTATTTTGTATATTTGTATTTTGTATATTTTGTAAGCTCCAATAAAAACATGCTGAACAACAGTAATCTTGTCCTGCAATGTCGTGCTGTACCTTCAAATTATAGATTTTTTATGAACACATTTATTAAGAACCAACAGTTAAGATTTTCCTCAAGTCAGAATCATTCTCACTATAGATCAAATCCCAAATCTAATCAAGACAAATCAATGCATCTTAAAATTTAGGAAATAAAAAGAAAAGAAATTTGATGTAAACACTCACACTCATAGTGATATCATAAATCATATATATACATATATATAATGGGTTTACACACATATATATCATATATCACATGAGACAAATTTTCTTTAAACTTCAAAATTTACTCATTTGTCTTAATATAAATATAAAGGTGCAGCCTAGTAAAATATAAGTCAAAAAATAAGTGGGTGTTCGACCACTTGCAGTTACATTCGGGAAAACATAAAATTTGTCCTACAGGGTTATGAAATATTTACACCCACTCTACTGAGTGTCCTCCAAAACGGAGGCCCCCTTTCGTTAGTAGTTAGACAAAAAATTCACTATTATATTTTTTGAAAGAAAGGAAGAATTAAAAGCAGGATAAAACTACTAAAAACATTAGCGAAATTTGGAGAGTACATTTGTAGAAGTTGGCCCATCTTATATCAAAAACAAAACTTCCGCAATTGTTGAAATTTTTATTTTGGGCTTTCTAAAAAGATAACTGTTCAAAGTAAACGTGACATTACTACTATTTAATCGTAAATCCATTATAACCAGATAATTCTGAACATGAATATAATTATTTATAAGATGAAATTTAGCCACATTTAAATAAAGGTTTTATAAACAATCATTTCCTTACCTGTCACAGGATAAAATGACATTAATGTATTTTTGAAAAAATTAAATCATTATTCTGATACTTTAAGTTCCTATATACAAGTGTCACCTACAATATTTAAAATTTGAAGAAAAAAAGCACTGATAAAATTTACAAAACTCTTTACGACACATATTTCTCAAAGGTAGCAAAAAACTTTTAATGCATCTAATAAGTAAACTAGGAAACACTAAAAAACAAAAAAAAGCATCAACATCACTGACAATACACAAAGATGAAAGAAAAACACATTGTACATTGTTATATTAGTACTTGTAGATATCGATAATTTAAATTCGTGAATTTTTTTTATATCGATTTTGCGGTCTGTCATTTCAAAAAAAAAATCAAGGTAAAAATAATGACAAGATAAATTTCTAAGAAAATAAATGGCTTAAAACAAAACTTGAAGGTACTAACTAAGACCCAATTAAAGAAAATAAATGTTTAAGCAAAAACGTAGGCTACAAACAAAATTTAACAAAGGGGTAAAATACTTCTTAGTCTAGCACGTAAACCTGTAAATAATCAACTTTTTATTTAAAAAAAAATTAAAATTATTGAAGGAGAACAGATCAATTTCCACAAGGCAATCAATGCATTTTTCTTAGTTTCACAACGTTAACGCTGAATATTGAATTTAAGAAATCCTACACATTAGATTAGCATTAATACTATATGGACTATAGAATCTTGTAATATATTGAAATGTCTGGTATTTTATCAGCATTGTGGACCCATCCACATATTCAATATTGAAATGGTTATGAAAACCTAACGTCAAAATTCCCCCAGAATAGACTTGGTTTAAATTTAAATGATTATTTCAGAAAAAATTCTTCTAAAGACCACTTTTTCGTACTCAGAGGATCTCAATACATCATTTCCGATGAAAATCAATTTCGAAAATTTGACAAGATCGCAATACTTTCTCTTGCATGTTCCACCAAAAGTGATATATTTACATTTGTGAATTTAAGTTTTGAAGCTCAAAGAAAATAGTCATTTTAGAGAAAATATCGAAAATCTAAAGCACCTATTCGGTAAAATATTTCATTTCCAGTTAATCCGATTTTCTTTAAATATTACATTTTAGCAGTGCATTTATTGGACCGTTATTTTATGAAATATTATATAAATGATAGAACCATTGATTTAATTGAAACTGGAAAGTAATATTGTTTGGTCTTTACCAAGGGAACCCAGCGGTTTACTTTGGCGGCATCCTCTTAACATCAAAATCCCTCGCTCCTTAACTAACGGGATTAGTGTTCTAGAAATCACCTTATTTGAGCACTCTTTGTGCAGGCCGCAATTTTCCCACGGTCTATGTATATTTTTTCTCTTCTCGTCAACTTGGTTTTTCTCTCCCGCCAGAGTAGCTACTCCGTATTTGTGCATCTGTGAATGTTAACAGTTTATACCGCTTCTATCAATTTCCATGTCTGTAATTTCTCCACTTAATTATTCACCACCACTTCTGCTTGCTGTTTAATGGTTTACTCCAACTGATGTTCTTTGGCATCTTTTCTCTTCTGCTACATTCAGCAACACCCTCGTTTTTTACCATGTAAATACTTACACACACACAGAGTTTTAGCCCTTATCAGCTTCCACTGTGCCCACATCTCATCTCTTTACAGTTTTAAAGTAAAGAGAGAAGGGTTACTCCAAGAAGGTCCTTACAATTACGCATTCAAGTGCTGTACGTTATCTATGAAATCCCTAAAATGCAGAGCTGCGAAGTCTTCCGGCAGATATACGGATCGAAAGACATGTTCGATGTCAGGATTATGCTAAACCCATCGTAGGGTTGACAACCTGTAAATTATCCATCATTAAAAAGTAAAAATCTTAATAATCTTCCTATAGAAGGTAAATTGAACTCTTGCCCGATTCTGAGAATACTTTAATTAGTATTTTTTGATCAAATTATTTAAAACTGTTTTTAAATATGTGATGGTATACATGATTTAATTATCTGCCGGGGGAGGGGTAGTAAAGTAGCATTTATTCTACTACACTTGAGAAACCCCTTTAGATAATCTACAAAAATTAATCCCTTCTTGATTTCTTCTCCCAGATTAATGGCTGGAAATAGATGTAATTAAAAAACTAAAACATACTGGAATGAGAGGTATGTATGCGAGGTATGAGGCATTTGTGTGCGAGGTATATATGTATGTGTTTGTGTTTTGAAAATTGTATATCGTTAAAAAAAATATTTTATACCAATTTTAAAAAGGAACAAAATTTATTTATTGGTTTTTGGTAAATAAACATTTCTTTTTAATGTTATTAACAGTAAATCATAATAATAATACAGTCTTTATTAATTTTTACATTTTTACAACATACGTAAATATAAATACCATAAATATAAAATTAAATATCCTTTAATTGAAAAAAATGTTTTATTTAGTGTTACTATTTTGTTTATTAATTTTTTTCAATGCCAACACTGCTTGTTTCTGTTGTGTGTGGTTTACCAGCTGGTGGTGCTTTTATTCATTGGTTGATTGTATTCATGGAAACATCAGGATAAGTTTGTGGTAAATCTTTTGTAATGGAAAATGTTTTTCTAAAAACCCCATAGTTTTTATGTTTTAAATAAAATTTAATAGTGGTAATTGTATAACAATGACCATCTTATCAAAGAAGAAAAATATCCAAGGAAAACAAGAGGTTGAAACTGCAGAACCTCAACATACTAATTCCCATAATTTACCGATACCATTGGGGACTTCTCTTAACCAGGTAAATGAGTATCATCTAATTTCAATTTACGTATATATGCTATAATTTTACATTGTTTTAATTTTTTTTTATGATATTAATTTTATTTTTCATATTATTTATTATTTATATGTGCCAAAAAAAATTGATGAAAGGAATCTATAGCAAAAAAATATTGGCATTTCATTATCGGAAGTATCGAACTGTAATTACCCGAGATTATTACGGTTGTATTACTTAGTATAGGAATATTGTTATATTTATTAATAGTCGATTTATTATTCGAATTCTGACATTTTATTCTTGTGTGCATATGTATATATACATATATGTATATATGCTCACAAGAATATATATATATATATAATGTAAGTATATATTTCGTGCATGACATTGTGAGTTTATTTTGCGTTTCGATGACTTGTACAAGAGCTTTAGTATTAGTACTTCATCCCTTAGAAATAAATTTTATTTTAAAACCCTTTATTTTTAAATAATATTAACCATTTAGACACGTATATATTAAACGTTTATTTATAATTATCGGTTGATATTTTATGAATGCAATAATATCATATATTTATACTGCTCAAATAGTAATAATTAATTATATACAACAAAAATAGGATTTTAAGTGTAATAAATTAAGATACTGCGTCTTTATGTCACTGAAGACGCCCATCCTTAAATTCTTCCTATTATACTATTTGGCCACTACACGGCCAGTGTTTTAAACATTGATTAATTAAAGTCCTTAAAAAAAAATATATTTATATATATATTATATGTTGTTAGATTTTCATGGTTTTGATCGTTTATCTTCAATGTTCCGTAAATTCAGAATTTTTTAAATTGCTTTGTGATACTTGAAATTGGAAGACTTGGTTAATCAATATGTAATTTATTTCTTTCATTGACCAGCACTGAATACATAAAGTGAGGTAGCAACAGCTGTCTTATCAAACAATGTGATAATTTCTGTTATCAGTACGTGAATAACGATAATTACTAGTAAATATAGATCATAAAAGTTAGGAAATTGTATTAGTTGAATAGAATGTGACTTCTAAGTCATACACTGCCTCTCTTCAGATGGATCCTTATTATGTATAGAATAAAACAATGTTATCAAGTTTTTGTATAGAAAACAAAAAGTTTTTTGGAACTCCCTTAATAAATCTTGATGGATGTTTGTAATGGGAGTGGTTATAAAGACTAATCCACTGTGATCTGAAAGATCTGTGGCTTCCATAAATGTTACTGTTTGTATACAGAATGTAGTCTGACAAGTATAATATGTGTAAATGTTAGTGAGTGAGTGCTTTTTAGTGCATACAGTGTAACACTATCACATTAATGAAACAACATTTTCGATAAATGACCATCTTCCCGGTTAATAATTTCTTGAAACAATCCTAGGCATTCTTTCTATTTATTTATTAATTCAATCAGAGATGTATAGGCGATTCATTTAATAGAACTAATAAAACTCTTTTTAAATACTCTTTATTTGGAATATAATTTTTAATCATTTGCCAGGTATTGCTATAGGTTCTCGATTGGGTTTATTAAGGGGGATATTAAGGACGGACAATTAAAAAACAACCACTGACGCACCATACAAGCGGTAGGCTTTGGATCATTGTCATGATAAAATTTAAATGTTCTCAGAATACATAACTTTTCTGCACTTTTCTTCAAATTTTTCTTCAGGCCTCACGCGTTGGTCTAGTGGTTAGCGCAGTCACCTTTGGTGCAGGAATTCAGAGTTCGATTCCCGTGAGGGCAAAGCCAGTGTTGACCCAGCATAGTGAGGACAAGTGGGTAGCTACAGTTTGTTGTGAAAGCCAGAACTAAACGGCGCGCTTACCATACGCCCCCCAATAAAAATTGCCGTCTGCCAAGCCTTGGTCCTTTGTGGGCTGTTTGCGCCATATTTTTTTTTTCTTCAGTATATCACTGGTGCGTATTTTTGTCCATAGACCATTTATGAGTACTAATTCACCTACTCCCGAACGACATGCACCCTCAAACCATCACGGATCTTCCACCGTGTTTTAACAGTGGCTTACATTTTTCCTTCCCTGATCAGTCTTGGGTTTCTTTCATACGGCATTTAGACTTGAAACTTTGAATTTTGAATCATTATAGAAAATGACACCCTTCCAGAATGAATCATGGTTCTTCAAGTAATCCTCTGCAAATTTTATCTGTACGATTGATTTTACTAACAAATGTTTTCTTCCTCGCCACTTCCCTGGGCTTTTAATACTCTTCTCACTGTTTCATTCTCAACTTCTTTCAAAATACGTTCAAACACACTTCCGATTTCGAATTTGGAACACTCACTCAGGATCTTCCCGTATTTTTTTTCAAAATGGTGTTTCTTCCTTTCAGGGAGCCATTGTAGCTGGCTGTTTTGTGGTACTGAAACTATTCCTTTTTTCTCTTCTAAATCATTTAATGTTGTTTTTTTCTCATTTACAAAGAAACAACAAGCTATCTTTGTTCAGCACTTCTATTGTTACTTTTCCTACCCATAAACGTTCCGTATTGCGTTCGAAGTAACAGATTTTGGACAATGTAATATAAATAATAGTAATAACAAAATTTAAGAGAGTACTATAAAAATATGGGTACAAAATAGTTGCACATTAATGTTAAGTCCTAATATTTATGAGACGTACTTTTAATCAATATACTGATTTTGTAGTTGGATAAATATATTTATATCTTTTCAAGCCTGTTTGTATTTCATATTTACGAATTCATAAATATGATTAAACTGGAAAGAGATGAAAGTAGGATAATATATTTTGATTTCCCAGTTAATTTTCTATATCTATAATTTATGTCCCATGTCCCAATATAATTTGGATATACTATATATGGTACTGCACCTATTATTTCTAGGTAGAGCATATAGTTTAGTGTAACTTATATATTATGTAATATAATTTTTTATATGTAAACCCTTTCTTTCGCAATTTTTTGTACTTTATACTTTTTATTTAGTTTCCCAAAACCCTAAATCTGAGCTGCATGCAACGGGTGAATCTTACATAGTGTTCAAAATTTAAAATTTTTTAGGAATTGATATTTTATTATGAGACAAGACATGTATATAAAATGTAAATTTAGCAAGGGATATCTTCTCTCTGAAATGCTATTTCAGTGATGAAGTTTAATTAAAGCTCTGTTTACTTATTCTCGAAGTACTAGTTCTTATTATTAGAAAATTTATAATTGACGAATGAACTAAAGAGACATCTAATCTTTATCCCTTTTCAACGGAATGAAGTTAAGTTTAGACCAAACCATTAATTTGTATTATTTAAATTAATTTTAAGGAATAATTTTCAATTTGATAATATCCTCAGAAAACATTAATGTTTTAATTCTTGTGCTACCAGCTAAACATCCAAATGCTTTACAAAATCATTAACAAAAAGTAAACAGACTGGCTAATTTTACTTGTATAAAATCAGTGTTTTTCTTTTTTTTTTTTTAAGAAAAAAAGACTCCATAAAACCAGACTGCATAAGCTGAGAATAGTTATAAAGTTATTTAACAACAGGGCTTAGTGAGTGAAGTGATTGTATCGGGCGGTGCTTTCAAAGGAGCGGCATATAGCGAAATTGAAAAAAATAAACCTTATTTTTAAATAAAATTCTAATAATAAAATATATTCAACTTCCAACAATAAAATGTTAAAAAACATTAATAAATAGAAAAGGTTTAACTGTATTTTTCTTTTAAATTTTAAATGGAAAATGAGATACGAGTATACCAAAAAAATTCTTATTAATAAATATTTCCGATATTATGATATCACTCTTGATGGGCGGTAAAAAAATTTAAAGTAATTTTTGAGATTTTAACAGTATTTGCATGCAGTTACTTCGGGAGTAGCTACCCCACGGGTTACCACAGCCAGTACTCGATGCACTTCGTCAGAACAGTACACAATACACTTAAACTACATACATTCTACCCTTTACAAACAAGGACAAACACATTACACAAACTAGGGTCTCCGTCCTAGTTAACTGGCTTAAGCCAAGGGAGAAAGAATGGATTAGCTCAGTGGTAGCGCGCTGGACTAGCAACGCGGAGGTCCCGCTTCGAATCCAGCATGCTGCCCTTAGATTTTCTCTTCTAGAGAAGCCTCTCTGCCTGGTGTGATGGTGGATGTATATAAAGATTGCCTGGAGGGGCCCGGGGCGGGTGTCACTGAAAAGGCTCGGGGGCCACAGTTAGATCCTTCAGTTTGCAGTGCAATAATCCCCTATAACAATAATAATAATAAAGTATTGACAAATTAGCGGGAAATAATACTTGTATAATTTGTATATCTATATATAAAAGAACTTTCCTTTCTGTATTATCAAAAATCGCCTCAAATCTACAAAAAGAAATCTATATATTTCCTTTTATTTTTAAATTTACAAGGGTCATTCATTTAATACCTAGACTGGATCTCCCCATCTCAAATGATTCCAGGACTAGGCGCTAGTGGGCAGTATCTGTACGCACAGTTACTATGCTAATTACTTCCTGTAGAAATCGCGATTGACTGAATATCACGACCAGCGTCTCCGCATTCTGTTTGCCCCAAAAACTGCTTTAAGAAAAATAAAACGCTTAAGATGGCTTTTAGGGATCAGGCTGTGGTTTGAACTAAAACGTTCGACTGGTTTGCCTGTTTCAAGGCCTTCTTATCTTCTATTGACAAGTTCAACTCCGAAAAAAATTCGTGATATCATTCACAAAGACCGTCGTTAGACCATGAGGAGGAAGACACCTTAAAAATGGAAGAGCAACATTTGGATGCTTCTTCACGACAATGTTTTTGCACATGATGGCGACATGAAGACATTTTGGCGGCAAACAACATGGCTACGGTTCCTCTTCCTCATTTAGAGTTAACCTTTAAACCTTTTTGCCATGCTTGAGGAAGATAGCTTAATTTCATTGAGTTAAAGTAATTCACTCCACATTGCGGAACTTCTTACAAACATTTTTTGTAGGGGCAGTTTTTTAAGGGGACCACTTTGAAAATGATAAAGAATTGGAAGATAATCGAGGTGAGCCTATTTTTATTTAAAAGCACCGGTCCGGATTTGTATTGATTAATTTTCGTATACTTAACTTTTTTTTGTACCCTATTAGTAAAAACTTCCACAATTTTTTTTACCAATTTTAGGGGAGCTTTTTAAAAAATCTATGTATAGAGATTTATTTATAATTGGACAGTGTATTTAATTTTTATTTGGCGAGATTATATCGAAAAATAGGTAAATTCTTAGATTCATTTAATGCACTAAATAAAATATAACCATTTTTCTCTTTACTTATTGAATGTCCTTCGTAATTTTGTTTCTTCGAAATACATAACTTTTTAAAGCTATATTTTAATTTTAGGCAATACTTTTTAAACCATTCCGAATTATTTTTTTCTGTAAATATTAAAATATTTGAAACATTTTTGTTCTTTAATTAAGACTGTCCCAATCAAACCATTATCTCTGGGAATGTTTTCAGTGCATGGGTGACTGACAAAGTTTATTCTGAATAAATATCATAAGATATATAGTAAGTACTTTTAGTAATTTCTTTATAACAGAGAGAACAAATATACATATATTATTAAAGTAGTAGATTGATTTAGTTCCTGATTTGAACAAAGATATTATACATTAGTTTTAGTTGTTAATTAGAATTATTATTAATTTATATAATGCAGAGTATTTGTTTAGCTATTTTTACATTTATTTCCAGTCTTACCTCGAATATTGGGACTTCGGACCATGTAGTATTTATTGTTTATTTTTGTTAAAAGTAAGTTTAGTTTATTTGGTAAATTTAGGAAATAAAGACAATAGTAGTAATAATTATTATATTTTATATTAAAGTGTAGTTGTCATTAATAATATTTAGGTCAAATTCTTCTCCCACCGAAGCTCTCCAGTAGTCCATTTCTGGATGAAGTTATCTGTTATTTTCTATATTATTAAGAGTCCAGATTTTTATATAATTAAAATTTGATCCCACGGGTTAATTTTTTCAGGCCTATAAATATTTTAGCGCTAAAGGTAACAGTAGCTAATTAAGCAGCTGTTAATAAAATCTCGAACCTCGGATATTAAATTTAGAAACTAACTATTGCATGCCATAGTTGTTTCTACTTTATTACGCTGGAGAAATTTGGGCCTTATATTACTTACTGAAATAGAGAGTGCAGTTCAAGTTCATGAAACAAATAGATCATTTTGCAAATTTACACCAAACAATTTCGTTCGTTTAGAATACCGGCTTTTGCTTCTTTAAAAGTCAATATATTTAAAAGTCTGTTTGAGTTTGCTATAAAAGTGCTGGATATAATTGGTAACGCGATTGCCAAGGCTTATGTTTAATTTCCTCACAATGTAGTTTGCATCAACTTAATTGATTTTTCATTACTTTTCGGCCATTTCATTGAAGCAATTAAATAGGGCACAAACCTTAGTGTAACTATTCAGAACCTATTTAATTAAAATTGTATGACCGCGTGCAATTAACGAAGCATCCAACTTTTGGTATGAATCTATTCAAATGAATGCTTGAAGAGTGAGTGATAACTAACTGTATGGGATGTTATATATCTATAAAAAAAAAATAGAAATACTTTTTCTGTTTAATAAAGGGACAATAATTTATAGAATTGTAGAATATTGTTAATTACTAACAATAAGTGAAGTAGATCAGAATCTAGTAAGAAAATGTGTGAATACAAAATAATGGGTAAAAAGAAAAAGAGGCAGGTTAAGATTAAGATGAAATTTGTTAATTCCAATGAGGCTTTATTTATTTATTTGAGTATTTCATATCAGTTTTTTTTTTTTTTCACAGATTGGTAATTCAGTAAGAGAAGAACGTTTGGGGTCACCACAAATATGGCCAGTCAATGGACGTGAAGAGATCCATTCTCCACATCATTCATTTGAAGAATTTGATTCAATTGAATCTGGGCCTAGCCATAGCAAACGCCGACATAAAGCTTCACCGCTCAGGTTTGACAATAAAATATAAAAGAATTTTCATGATAATGCGTAGTCAGTGCAATAATATCCTTTTTTTTTTTTTTTTTTTTACTACTTTTCATAGGACCTCAAGAGGTAAACACCAGCATCATAGGGAGAGAGTTAACTCAGGATCTCCTAGCCACTGCGCCGGATCTTCAAGTCCAATAGCAGGACCATCAAGTTCTGATCATGGTGGATATAATAGCGGCGATGAATACGATTATTCACATAAATCTAAAAGGACAGAAGCACAGTGGATTGAGGTATTTGTCAATGGCAAATTTTTTGTGGTTAGTTGCAGTAAGTGAGCAATTTACAAGCCAAATCGATAAACTCGCACTTTTTAATTTATTTTTCTAAGTATTCAATTGATTCCTACATTTTTTTATATTTATAATAAATTTCCCCCATAATAGTGATTAACACCACTAAATGTGGTTGGTCATTAAAAGTGTTGTGTTGGTCATCGAATAGTAAATAATTGATTTCAGAAGCCCGTCTAATTAGCTCCATACTCAAATGTAAAACGTTGTTATAATGCATTTCAAACGCAGAAGCAAGTACTTGGTTGGTGATAATGGTAAATTGTTTAGTGTTGTCTCATCACAAAATAATTAATATATCAATCAGTTACATTCTAACTGCCACATAAGCAAGTAGTTGATGATAATGGTAAATTGAAAAACTCGAGTTTCCAGCTTAAGACCGCGTCAATGGTTGCTAGTAACCGATGTATTGCCCCTTTTTTACCAAAGTTCATTACTCTATTAATTTTCAAGGTGCAACGACTCTGACGAAGCTTATTGCAATATGGTCGAAATGTCGGTTTTTAGCAAACCACTGACGTGATCTCAATCCGGAACTCCTGTTTTTCATGAAAATGACCGCGGAAACCTAAAAGACTAATGGTAAATTGTTTAGTGTTCCATCACAAAAAAAAAATAAGAGAAAGTAAAAAATTAGTTACAGTCTAACTAAATTTGATGTTATTACTTTTGTTCACTTACCAAATCGATTAACTCCCTCAGTCATGCAAAAATTATAATAATAATTACGCACTGCTTCATGGATATTGTGTCTTATATGTCGTTAGATAAAATCCACATCTGCAGTAACACATTCTACAATGTTTATTTGAATATTTTAAAAAAAATTTAAAAACAATGTATATTATTTCATCACTTTTATCCATTGTCTGTTTTTTTGGAGTTAATTGATTTGGCAAGTGAGCGGCTCAAATAATTATATCTCTTATGCAAATGGTTATTTAAATAAGAAATCTTGTATCAGTTTTTTGTTAATGATTTTATTTTAGACCATTATACTGGGCGCGGGTCTACAGCATCTAGCAACGTTAATCCATCAAGTTGATTATATATGAAGCTGCAGTCACTGCCATGAGTCTAGGACCTGGCTGACTTATGTTCCTACACGTGGAGAAAAGTAACACGTGAGCCTTTTAGGGATTGGATAATGTGCTTTAAAAAACGATGGAAATACCACAACAATCCTTGGGGACCATTCCTGAATTACTAATGTATGAATAGTCTATAATAAAGCTACAAGACTACTCATTGCTGGAGTGCTAGTAATGAGTGATCTCATTCATAAAGCGTTGCTGCTTTATACATATAATGTTGTGTTTATGTCAGTAATTGAGTATCACATGAACTGAATAGGGGAGCAAACCACCTGTAATATAATATTTCTGACCTTATGGCATCTGTCAAAAAATTTAATTGCATTATTTATGGCAGTACCCTAGATTTCAACTTAACTTAAAAAGAGTTTAAGATTTTTTGTTCTCAGAAATGAAATTCTGTTTTTTAAGATAACTCTGCCCAATCTTTGATTTGATATTAATTCAGAGAATATTTTATTTGGTCTAAGTTCCGCCTTGTGCTCTCTCTCATTTCATGATCCTATATTTAACCCACCCTTTCTACATATGGATGTTTTCAATAACTTATGTAGTATAAATAATAGGAAAGTAAATCTAAATGTATTCGTAACCTATAACTCTGTCAGAGAATTTGATGCCTAAGTGCTTATTAAAAGTGGCACCTCTTGCGTGAATACATGGAGTTGCGGAAAAAAAAAGATTTTGTAGTGTTATTTGTGCGGGATGTGTTATGTGAAGGAAGAGCATGTAGATTCAAAAATTCATAAAGGAGTCGTTAATTATTTATAAAAAATGAAATAAAATTTAATTAAATTTTTGCAAGTTGAACCAAAGAGAGATTAATTTTGTTTATAATAATAGTATACATATAAAGATAAAATCTAATAATATCAATCATTCAACTTTAACTGTAAACAAGTGGAACACAATATCTAATCATGTTTGTAATAAATCCATTAGTCACCAAAATAGTTCTTTATAATATATAAATTCGTGATAAAGACTAGCCTTTGAAACAAAACCGTTTTTGTACATAGAAATTAAACGTTTGTAAACATTGCAATTTTAAAGAAAATATGTCAATCAATTTGTGGTCCATTCATTGCAGTAAGAGAAAGTCATATGAGTATTTCACACCAGATTTTCGTTAGTTAAATTATAAAGTGCAGGAGATCTCGAGGAGCGGTCAATAAAAATTACACTTTTTGTAAAACTTTTCCAACATTTCGACAAATTTATTTTCTTCTTCAGGGATAAAATTAAAAAAAAAAAGTTAAATAGGTTACATATAATTTTCATTAAACACACTAAACACAAAATATGTATACTAAACTAAACTTGATATGGTAGAAAAAGTTGCTAATGTAATGAGCTACATCATCAGGAAAAAAAAAAATCATTTTTTGCGGTTTACTTGGTTATTATTTACTCTTATTTATTACATATAATTGAAACATTTTTCCGGGAACATTGATTTTAGGGGAATTTAGGGGAGTTATGAGTGTGATTTCTTTTTAAACTTGCATTTCAATTCAATGTACGGTTGTAGCAACTATATAAGTTTAGGGGCAACTAAATAGTAAACATTCCAACTTTGAAGTCAGTCAGTAAGAAATAATCATTTGAGAGTTCAAACCAGGTTTTTACCCGTATATCGTAACAGTGTTAGTTATTTAAAAGTAAGTTATAACTTCCTACGATTGTTCAGAAATCAAGTAATTCGATAGATGAATAATGTCAATAATCAAGTTAATGCCAAAAATTATCGTGTACCACTAAATAGCCGAAATTTCATTTTATTTTTAATTTTGTCGGATCTCACCTACTTTTCTCACCTAGATCATTATAATTTTGGTCATTTTGTTTATAGCAATAACAGTTTGTTTATCCGTTTGAAACAATTGAACGATTTGAAAAAAAAAAAAATTAACTCTACTCACTTTATGTGGAGCTAAAGAGAACCCGTCAGCAACTGCTTTATAAGGAATGATGAAGCTCAAATGAAGCTATGCAGAAATGGCATCCTTACGCATGTGGCCTCCTTTATGTATTGGTGGGGGAATTATTGAAACGTTTATTTGTTGAAAGTTTTGATTTATTCTGCTGCTCTAATTCTATTTTTCTTTTAATTGGGTGTATCTTGGTCTATATTTAACTACTACTAATATATTATAATATTATTATAGGAAGATAAGCTATTCGAAAAGAAAATGCGCAAAAGGGGATTTATGGTAAAAAAAATGGGAGAAGATGGCGCTTGCCTATTTCGCGCAGTAGCTGATCAAGTATATGGTGATCAAGATATGCACGCTGTGGTACGCAAACACTGTATGGACTATATTGTAAGGAACCATTTCATTTTACTTTTTAAATTAATATTAAAATAAAGAAATTAAGGTTCTAATACCTATTCATTTTTATTGCAGGCTCTTAACAGTGATTATTTCAAGCAGTATGTTACTGAGGATTTCAACACGTACGTCAATAGGAAAAGACTAGATTGCACCCATGGAAATCACATTGAAATGCAAGCAATCAGTGAAATTTATAATCGGTCAATAGAAGTATTTTGTTATGGCAAAGGTAAAATATGGAAAAATATGACTCGCACTTTAACTGATAGAATTTAAAGAACCATTTTAAGAATTATTAATTTTTTTTCAGACCCCATTAACATTTTTCACGGAGTGCATAAGTCCGATAACGAACCAATAAGGCTGTCCTACCAACGCGATAGCCATTACAATAGTATTGTAGATCCACATAAGGCTACTATAGGCGTTGGCTTGGGTCTTCCATCTTTCAATCCCGGGTCTGCTGATAAATCGTTAATGAATGATGCAATTCGCCAAAGTGAAGAACTTCATATAGAGCAGGTCATTATTATATGTGCTTATTTTTATGATATCTGTGAGATATCTGAGTGTTACGTTGACAGCTACAGCAAAATGTTTCACATTACTGGGTATGCTTTTTCCTTGAAACATTGGGTAGAATCTTGAAACATTTAAATTAGATAAGAGTGATAACAAAGCGATGAACGCTTCGCTAAATAGGCATGTAATTGACCGTCATGAACATTTTAACTAGAATTTAGCGTAATTTTTAACTGTATCGATTGAATCATTATTAGAGTGTCATTTCTGTTAGAACTTGCTCATTAAGGAGCCCAGGTTTGTCATCCCTACAGTATCGCCGTATATACACATCGTAAGGGTTCATTTTATCTTTTCAGTTCATTGAAGATTTTATAGAGGACCAAGTACTTCCTCAGCCCGTGTTAATTCTGCTGCCTGCTATCTTTACAGCTCTGAAAGATCGTATACCGTATGTGTTCTTGGTTATTTTTTTGCATGGTTAAAGATAACATTTTTTTTTGTGTGTGTTTTTAGGCTATGTTAGAAGATAAATTACGAGCTACAGACTGGGAAGCTACGAACGAGGCTATTGAAGAACAGGTAGCTCGAGATAGTTACTTGCAGTTTTTGAGAGACAATGAAAAACGAGAGAAGGCCGTGGTAAATATTTATTGCCTATTTTTATTTAATTGTGTTCCAGTATAAGTGTATTATGTCCTGTAAATTTGTAAATATATAAAATGTGTACAGTTACTAGTAAAGGTATTTTTTCGCTAAAGCAATAGTTAAGCGAAAGAAATCATTTGATTGAAAACAATAAAGCTACATTCAATAGTGATATACCACAAACCTTTGCTTATATAAGGATGAAAGTATTTTAAAGATGAATGTACTTACCAGGATAAATGTAAATATTAAACGATCAGAATATAGATGATAAGAAAATAATGTATTTATGAATGTACTAATGATCAATTAGTTTTTGATCTGCCAAACTAATCAAGCAAAAATAAGAGAGTAGAGTAGCGTGGAATTGAAATAAAAAGGTTAAGGTTGTATCTATTTTATTAGTTTGTTTTTGTTTTTTATTAGAATGTTCCAAAAATATAGTGTCTATTTAATATATAGTTCAGGTGCAAAGGACCATTGATGTTACGCACCCTTCAAAGTGCAAAAAAAAAACTTTGCTTAGTGTTAGGAAAGTAAATTTAAAATAAAATAAATCACTGTTGTCTCTAAATTCTAAAATTTTACTACTTTTTTTTGCTGATATGTCACATTTGCGATTAAGATGATTAAAACACGTCTTAAATCAATTGAAGATAATTTGCTTGAACAAGTCTTGTAGCTTCCTCTGCGCTGAATATTATGTTTAGAACGTTCTCTAAAGGCATTTATTTATTGTTTAAAGGAAGAATGAAGGTAGATAGAATTAGGTGGATCAATTACTAATAAATATTAATAAACTTTTTTTTAAATTTTCATTTGTCATCAGCACTGTGTTTGTAAGAAATGGGTAATTCTACTCATTGAAAAGTTAACGATTGTAGTTTTAATTTTCGTTACTTTTTGTCGAGAGCGGTGATAGTAATGTTAGATAGGAAATTATTGAAAACTGATTCACTGACTTAGTCGGTGTTTCTCAAGCTGCAGTTAATGCTGGACTCTGGTTGCAAATGCCATAAAACTCAGTGATAAGAGTAAAGATTTGCTGGCCATATGTCCCACAAATAGAATCTCTATTTCGCGGCTCATATGGGTCAAATATTTTTCATGAACTCACTCTCTCAGTTCATTTATTTTATTATTTTATTAATTTATAGAAAGAAGAAACCGGATCATCCAGTACTCATCATCCGGATCATAATAATGAAAAAATCAATTCTATCCCTGCAAATACGACTGGCACGAAAACTTCTGAAGAGAACAAAAACAGTAGCCGACCAATGGAATCCGGTGGAATTTTCAGTTTTCTACCACCTCAAATGTTTGGTACGTAATTCGTTTTTATTTGCTTGATAGTTAGCGACTTTATGACCCATAAGATTTTAACTTGAGTCAAAAGTGTATTGAAATTAATTTATATTACTAATATTCACAAGCCTTTGGTTTGCCTAGCTATATTCCATCTCCTCATCGGTGTAGTTCTTCGGTTTGTCATACCCATTATTCTCTTAGTTGGTCAGGCTGCGCCACATTCAACTTAGCTTCTAGCCTCTTAGATTAGTGGCTGTCTTCTTCTTGCCTTTTCCATTTTGCATGCATCAAATTTGTGCAACCTTTGCTTTTCAGTTATTGTTAAGGGGCTCTGGTCCCTTACCATTTGATGAACTTCTATTGGTTCCCCCTTCTTAATATATATTTTTTTTTTTAGGGTTAAGCGAATGGGAAGATGCTGGAATTTTGGCGCAAGTATTAGCAGAATCTCAGCAAGAATATCTCGATAACTTAAAAAAAATGAATAAATCACGTAATAATTGTGGCAGTGATGATCATGAGCAACCCTCAACGTCAAGGTAGCAAGCATATACACAGTCTGCTCTCAACAGTACGGACATCAAATCCGTGAGCAGACATTAAACCTATGTGCCTCTAATAAGATCCCTTTTACTTATAAAAATATTTTGTATTGAAATTGTTTGTTTTTTATTTTTTAATAGTCATTTAAAAAGGAAAAAGTAGGTATTGTTTGTTTTGCTTTAAAATTAAATATTTTCATTTATTTTCTACTCTCCATGACTGTTGAGTTTTTTATTTAGAGTTTGGAACTTGAACAAAAAATAGAATAATCACTGAGAAAGTATTTGGTTGCCAGTAGAAAATTAAGAATAAAAAAAGACAGATAAAAAATAAAAAAAGAAAATAAAAAATTACTAGCCAATCGTGCTACGAATAGCTTGCTTCCGAGCTGTTCGTCAATATGATGCATTTCACGTATTCAGTAAGATATTCACCGCTGAGTGACAAACAACTCGATATTGATTTAATTAGTTTTCATTGTGTTATTTTACCTTTCTTTCGACGATTTAAAACTTTCTGCTCAGACTCATTTAAGTTACATTAAAAAAAAGAAAATGAAGTAATACAAATATGTGCCATAACAACTTTACTGTATTAATCCAATCTTGTGACTTCGAATATAATACTTTTTCAGTTTTTGAAGTTTTGGATTTGTTAATGTAAATAAAATTGAAATTTGAAATTCCGTGTAGCTGTTTCAAAAGTTTGTATCTTTTATATAACCATTACTCTCATATTCTTAGTATTGCTCCGAAGAGTTTTTGACTTGTTTTTGAAGAGTTTTTGTGGCCACAATCTCCTCTGGGTTGTGGGGAAAAATTGCTTTTGGTTACATTTTTACTTTGTTTTACAAAACATTCAGCCTCTTTATTATATATTCATTTTTACATTAAAATGTTTATGGAAAATATAATTATTATTATAATCTATATAATTACTATTATTGTTTTAATGGTTTAGTTTAATATTGTAATTTGAGTAGTTAGTATTTTTTTTAAATAGAAAAATCAATAATCGATTATTCTTCCTGCGGTATAACCAGCAAAAACATACTGGCTTTGAATGTGGCGTGATTAAACACCTTCCTAAATATTGTTTCCTAAATTGTTGAACTAAAATCTTATTTTCTTTAAGGCCTAAGTAAAACTAAGCAACCAACTTCAGATAGCTATTGCACAGTAAAATACCATATGAACTTAGTACTTATTCCAAGGCAATTTTTCCCTGCAGGTAATTGTTTAAGAAATTTCTCACATATAATACGCAACGTCAGTCTAAAATACATAGTTGTTCTTGTCATTTGGCATTAAATATTCTAATATATATAATTTTGAGTAAAAAATGTTGGACAATAAATTAGATATTACTGTCACATGAAATAAACCTCACACATCAAAGTAATGCTGAGCATTTTTGTACTACAGCTTCATTGCTGTTTTTCTTGGTTTTTATTATCATGATGAACCTTGATGTTTTAGGTTTCCGTGGCCATTTTCGTGAAAAACACTTGAATTTCTGGGCAGTGACCGGGTTTTCACCCGGAAACTCAAGTGTTTTTCATGATAAACCTCCTCGCATAAAATACGCAGTTTTGTTGCAAGAAGTCTTTATGTAGAAGGAATAAGTAATAAACATACTTCTGTTGAATATTCAATCCCGTATGAAATTAGCCTTAAACTTAAATCCACTCGTTAACTGGAAAAAGAATCCTCAGAGACGTGTTCCTTCATCAAAATAATGACTTTTTTTTTATTGTGAAAGACGACACATTTCCTAGCATTATAATTTTAAATAAAACAAACAAGAATTTTTTTTTTTTTTTGTAATTACTGGATTCTCTCATAATTCTAGTCGTTTTATTAAAGAATATCTTGTTTTATATGAAGTTTATAGATACATACATTTATTTGATGGTACAATACTTTATTTATTTCTATATAATTACTGCGATAGTAATATTGACGTTCTTCCAGAAAATCAAAATGAAAAAAGAAATTAACTCTTGGTTGGCAGGGCCACAATAAAAAATTCTTAACTTGCAATCTCCTCTTTAACAGGTATATTTCAAACAATATGTCACTATTTCTTTCTGTTTTTTGTTTTGTTTATCTGTGCTTAGTAGACTTGGCTACAAACTATTTCTTTACAAGCTTATACAATTTCAGTCATATGTGCTCAATTTTTTTTAGTTAGTTTTGTCATTCTCCTCTATAATTTGTTGTTGAGTTTCTAAAGAACACCAAATATATTCGAAACCTCCACCACTAAAGTTTCCACAAATTAAAGACATTTTTACTTTTGGGCCTCTACTAGCAATTAGGAGCCAAAACGCAACCAGTAATTCATATTTTACTTTTATTATATATCTTTGAAAATAATTCACTTTTTATTTCAATAGGTTCTATTTAATTAGAATTTCTTAAAAATATTGGATCACCTTGTCAGTTCTGTGTTTGTTGATTCATTTGAATAGAATTTTCTAAAGAGGACTTTGCTGTTAGTATATTATTTGTAGTTGATAT
Source organism: Triatoma infestans (assembly GCA_011037195.1). Classification (NCBI taxonomy): domain Eukaryota; kingdom Metazoa; phylum Arthropoda; class Insecta; order Hemiptera; family Reduviidae; genus Triatoma; species Triatoma infestans. The sequence continues at coordinate 98,019 of JAAEAF010001935.1, read as the reverse complement.
TTTTCAAATCTTTTAAATAGTGAAAGTTTTATTGTGCAATAGCCTTGATCGTACTTCCTCTCTCCCTTTTTCATTCTTCTCAAGATCTCGTTGTATATATTATTTATTTTTTATCTCAATTTTCTTTTTAAAATGTTCTTTTTAACCATGTGGAAGATTGATTTGGTGTTACGAGGTACTCATACCTTATGTAGAAAGCTGATGTTAGGACCAGTCAATGTCATATAATACTTTTCACTTGGCCATATGAAGCACTGATGACAAAGATCCGCAGCTTTATAGGTCAAGAGTTTTTCAAGATAACTATTGTAAATTAAAAAAAAAAATTGAAACGATATCTGCTGTTTTTTACAATTAATTGTAGAGATCTCTTCTTAAACCAACTGTGACTAGAAAGGTATCCAACCAAGTGCCTAAGAGAAGTCCGTGAAGACCTGAGTAATGTCGGCCACTGTCGCATCCAACTCATGATCTATTAAATTTTCTGCAAATTGAATAGTTAGTATTCAGTATTTCTTTGAGACTTGATCTTTTCAACTTTTGAGTCCAAAAGGGGCATTAGAAAAACTGCAAAATACCGCGTAACTGCTCTCTACCATAGTATTGAAGTATTCTTTGTTGAAACTAAGTCGATGAGTTAAATATTAGAATCGAATTATTGTGTCCATTAAAGTATATCTTTTCCTTTTGAAAGAATAATTTTATATTTTTAACGGCAACAAAAAAAATTATCTGACGCCATTTTTAAATTTTATATAAAAAATTAAAAGAAGAGAATTTATTTTGTTTTGTTATCTTAATTCCTTTTGAGAAAAACTGTTGATTCTTAAAGTTGATATTACTATTGGTAAAGAGATTCCACTTTTTTTTTTTTTTGTAATAGTTAGAGAAAATAAAAATAAAAAATCAATGCGAAGTCTGAAGAATTCGGTCCTAGCGCTTCGTTGGATTGTATGTGAGGGGGATCTAGAGAAAGCTTTATTTTTAATAAAATTTAATGTAATTCGGTGATGTTTTTGAAATATTAACCTCTTTTCAACTTTTGAAACTCTTGAAAACCATAACGATAAGAATGAAACAAGTGGATTAGAAAGCTGTAAGATTCTTTGTCCGCCTGTGCTTGCTTCTTTTACATGTTGATTTGTTTCGAATATTTTCATCTTCAGTAAACTTTGATACATTGCAGAAATGTTGACTATATTGAAGTTGCAGTCACAGAAGCCGCGATATGCTAAAAATAATAGTTTATATCTTTAGCTCTTCTAAGCTATAGACAAGTTGGTTGGGTAAAAACCACAAATCTTTTTTAAATTTAGGAAGTTAGGGAATATTTGTTGCAAACTAGCATTTGAATAAAACAAAAAATATTTCTAAAGTAATCTTTATTATGATTTTCCTTAATTGAACACCCACTGAATGATTTGCCGCTTATTTGTTTCAGCACATATTTACATTAAATATGTATAAATAAATTTTCCCAGTGCATTCTATTCGAATAAAGTGATTTATTGTGAGATTTTATTTTTATTTTTAACTAAACGTTTGCAGAATTCCAGAGTTGCGGTTTAGGATATTCTCAGATTCATAATATAAAACATCATTATTGTAAATTTATTATAAGATATTTATTGATTTGATTCCTTTATCAACTCTAAAATTTTTCTGATTATCTATAACAAATATATATAGTTTTTCTGTTATTAGTTTTTGTTCTTTTTCTTGTAACATTGTAAGTTAATTCTTGTTTTTCAAAATGAATTGAAAGTGTGTTAATCATGTTGAAAACATGATTTTTTTTAAAAATTATTTTGTTATTGCAATTAAAAAAAAATAAATATATATTTTATAAATTTAAGGTAAAATATTTGAAATAAATAGAACTTACTAATTTATATATATATTTTTTTTTATGTTTCGTCATGTAGCTTACAATTATTAGCTTCTTATATAAGTTTTGTGCTTAATAATTTTATTATTTTTTGATGTGCAATATATGTGATGTGCACAAATGCATGTAAAAATGGAATTAAATAAAAATATTTCTAAATGGAAATTTCATCTTAATATTTCCAGAAAATATTGAGTAAGTTCTGCTGTGAAGTTATTTAGTTGTGTCCCACCAAAATAATCACATTATTATTATTTTTTTTTTTTAAGAAAAGGAGAATATTCAGTTTCAGATCTTATGAATTAATGGAGTTAGATTTTTCTAAGAAATTATGTCGTCATTATGTCTGTTGTTATTGTAATAAATTATGATAATATTATCACATGACCTAAATTTTTTAAGATTCCCTTCCTTTTAAGAGATCTGAATTTTTCTTCACATTCGTAGTTAACCTTATGGTCCAGTTGGTTTAATGAGGCAATGAGATTTTATGTTCGGCATTGTACGCATTATAATGACAAAAAGATTTCTAGTATAATAATTATATTATTTTTATTTTAATAATAAACAAGTTTCGCATGGGAGTTACTCTTGGGAAATGTTTAAACAAAAAAATGAAATATATTTTTTCTCTCTATTATTTTTAATTCCTTCCAATTTTGCATAATTATAGTTAGTAGTCTTCTTGCTTCAACATACTGACTGCTGTTCATGGTATCCCATAATAATTTTTAAGGTTTATAGCAGAACTTACTATTTACATAATAAAAACCTAAAAATGCAGCCATTTTTTTTTTTTTAAGTTATACTTGATATTAATGGCAGAATTTTTCGTGAAGCATTTGTATGTATAGTTTCTATCTATAACTAAAGATAAACTAAAATGTTTGCTTTTATACATATATATTACAGAATTTAAAAACTATAGATATATAGCAAATATTTATTAAAAGAGATCAAAGTCTAATGGACTGTGTGAACTAAAAAAAAAAAAAATCATAAATATAGAAATAAAGGAAATATTGTGATAATGATAATAAATTGAGGTAAAATATATCTTAAAACGACTTTTATACAAATCTTACTTAATTATATTTTCGTTCTTTGAATGATTGCTTTTTAAATAATTACTTTAAAATAGTGGCTTATCAATAACTCGAAATCTGCTAACCTCATTCTAGTTTATTTCTGCTATCAGTTGTGCGCTCTGTATGTATACGGCCTCCTCCATCCCTCGTACCCGGATTTAGAAAATGTAAACATTTAAAGCCTGCAGTTTCTCTATTTCTCCACCATTTTCTCAATAATTATCTTAATATCTTTGCAGATTAAAATTGCCATATCATCTAGTAGCAGGTAGTGTACTTGTATATAGAACAAGTGGCATAGAGATCTACTTTTTCTAATATTCTTCTCACAGGGAATCTTCGGGCTATTTTTCTTTTACATTGTGCAATTAGTACATCCATTTATGCGATTTTTTTTTAATGCGATTAAAAACTTAATTTTAAATAATTATTTAGACAAAAGATGTAATAACAATGCATACATTTTAGTAACTATTTGTACTAAAAACATTGTTTTAATGAATAGTTTGGTTGGATTCGCTGAGCTGAACAATATCTGAGACTAACCTACATCTTTTTTTTTTTCCACTGTCTTCAGACCTTAACCTTCTACAAAAATCTTCAACTTTTTTTTTTTACAATTTATCAATACGTATCGAAAAAATAATGTATTTATGAAGATCATACATACCCGTACATAGAAATTTCCAAACAACACCTAGTGTAAAACATACACGACTTTCTTACTGCAATTTATACAGTTAAATTGACAAACATAATTTTTACGAGTGTTTAGTGGTCTTCAAATTTTTTGAGGAAGCCATCATAACCGTCAACAAAGTTTAAAGAAAATCATTGCAGCCATTATCGAAAAAATCTGAGAAAAGCTGAAAAATCTATTCAGTAATGTTGTATTTCCGTTTGAACGATTTTGATTAATACATTATTGTCGGGTTGCCAGGCAGCACTTAAACTAAATGTCAAGTTTGAACTTTCTGCGATTTTCTATTTTTGAGTTATACCACACACAGACCTAAACATTTTATTGGATTCATGGGACCTCATGTATTTCCAGTGTAAACTAGATATCAGAAACGTCACAATACTTGGTTTTTCAGTAAAGTTGTAAGGATAGTAAAAATAAAAACGCTTACTGCAATTTATATAGTTAAAATTGACAAAGTTCTTCAACGACACAATGTTAAGCTATCTTCAATCTTATTTTGGTGGGAGAACATAAACATAATAAAAACAACACTTTTGAGAGAGTGTGACCTCCCCAGTGGCGGCTCCTGATTTGGATATGTGGGGGTTCAACATTTTTTTTTTAAATACTTACATTACCTATCATTATTAGTAGCTTGGCTAGATAGAAATCATGAAGTAAGCCAGCAGCCAGGTAAAAACTTGCCTCCCTCCCCTACAATTAAATATGTTAAATTAACAATAAATCTGTCACTGTGCACCCAGAGAAAAACTGCGAAAAAAAGAGTTTTACCGTTTGAGTTCGAAAATTAAGTGGTTAACTTAACGGAAATTTTAATTATCTAAATAAAGTGTTTCGGTTCAAAGGAAATGTCAGTGAGTTAGTATTGATTCTTTGCTGGTTCATATATCTTAGTGATGTTTTAAGTACCAATATCAACATCAAATTTTAAAAATATAAAATTAATATATAAAAATCCACACATTGGCACAGGCACATCACATCACAAAAAATCTGGTGTGAAACACTCACACAAGTTCTCAAAATTATAATTGACAAATTTTATATTAGTGTACCAAATTTAATGGAACCGTCGAAAACTGAAAAAACTGTTCGGTAAAAGCGCACTTCCGGTTTACTATTTTCTTGAAACTCAGAATTTTGCCCATCTATTTATTCCTAATTAATTTTGTTTGGATGATAAAATTGTATAATCAACTATGAGAATACTTTAGAGAAAAATATAACCCCACCCCTTCTCTAAAAGTGCCCTTTAATGAATTTTACCAGACAAATGTTTTAAATAAAAGTTATACATCTTTGTATGTTTAGTTTATATACGAAGTTTCAAGAAAATCTTCGGAGCAATTTTTGAGAAAATCTCGAAAAAGTGAAAAAATCATTTAGTAAAGTGGTAAAGCACTTCCGGTTATCCGATTTTTCAAACTCGGAATTTCAACTACATGTTTAATTGTTATTAACATTGTTTAAATGCAGAATTGTCTAATAAACTGAAATAGCACTTTAGCTGAAAACCTAACCCCACCCCCTCGCCCATAACTGTCCTTAAATGAATTTTCCCAGAGAAATGTTTCAAATAAAAGTTTTAGCTCTTTGTATATGTAGTTGATATTCCAAGTTTGAAGAAAATCGTCGGAGCCGTTTTTGAGAAAATGGCAAAAAAGTAATAAAAAAAACTAGTAAAGTGGTACTTCCGGTTGAAGAATTCTGACAGATAACTTAGGGTCAGATCCCATGGTGATACCTAACCGGAATATCAAGTTTCAACTTTCTACGGTTTTTCGTTTTTGAGCTATGTTCTTCACATACATACATACATACACACACACACCACACACACCCAACACAATACATTTGCTAAAAACAACTTTTTTAACTCCGGGTAAGATCGGGTAAGTTCGTTCGTAAGATCGTAAGTAATGTTCATCGCGCTTGTAACCTCCACTCTTATTTTAAAAAGTAATAAGGAATATACACTTTTCTATACTAACACAAAGAAATTTTTTATATATACATATATATATATACTAAATTCTCCGGCGCGACTCCCAACTGTGAACCCCCAACTTCCTACTTTTCTATACATCTCCTGATATGTGCATGCACTATACCTACAATCGTACAAAAATGCACAATACATTAAACAACACATTAGAGTGAGCTCCTATACTGATATACGTTCCTATTCTTTTATGTCTAATTCTCCTCGGATTTGACAAACAAATTATTTTTTTCACATCATTCATTCATTAATTTATTAATTTACATGGATTTGATTGAAATTTGATATCAGGCAATATATACTATTTTTACTGTGAGTAAGGTTTGAAACTAATATAAATAAAAAATGAAAATATTTTTTGAAATTGAAATATGAAATAAAAATAAGAGAAAGTAATAAACATATGATAATTTGTTACTTTTTATTTTATTTTTTTCAAATAGCTGGGGGTTCAGTCGCGCAATCGCGAATACCAGTAGCCGCCACTGGACCTCCCAGAACTTCTTTAAAATCATATTTCTCAAAAAAAAGTTTTTTAAAAAAGTGATCGGTTACTGACGTTAGTTTAATTAAACCCGTTGGTATCTTGATGGAGAAAAATAAAAAGCAGATAAAGTCGTACTTCCATTCAACCGATTGACTTCGGTCTCGAAAGAAGAAAATTAGGAATTTTGCGATACACTTAATTTTTATTAATATTATGCAGATGATAGGATCTTATACGGAAATGGCACATCAACAGAAAGCCAAACGTTACCTCCACTTCAAATGTTTCAAATACAAGTCATAGCCAGTATGAATAAAGTGCTCCCTCCGTCTCACTGCATCCAGCTTAGGATCTCCCGCCTAACAGTCTCAAAAGACTTTCTAATCTACCCGACTTTAAGTACAATGAAGACACGTTTCTAAATCCAACAAAGATGCTATCGTCGACCGACCCCTATTTTAATCCTGTATTAAATTTGTTTGATTTTCGATTTAAGTATGACTGTTAGTTATTAATGAACTGAGAAATTCTGAGGTAAGATGTTAGAACTTCAGTGTTACATCAGATAAAATGTCAGCATAGGGGCCAATTTTTGAACCTTTCATGAAAATGTCGCATGTGGTTTTTTGATGATTTTTTTTTTTTAATTCCATTAGTAATTGATTCGTGATTATTAATTTAATTAAGTCAAAAAGTTATTTTTTCATTTTTTGAATACAAAAAGAAAAAAAAAACAAATCTGGCGTGGAACAACTTGTTTATTTTTTATCTTTTTAATTAAAGCGCGTCAGCATCTATGTCATGGGCACTCGGAGTCTTCTGATTGCACTGCTGGCCTCCGGACAGTGTTCTCTGCTACAGACAACCTGTCCATCACCGAACAGTGAGCTGTAGAGCTCCTAGGAAGAAAAAATCTAAGGCACCGCACTGGACTCGAACCTGGGACCTCCACGTGGGAGTCCAACGCGCTAACCACTGAGGAGTCCATTCCACCACTTTCTGTTTCTGCAATTATAATTCTAATCGATAAATATTCTAATTGACAAATTTGGAATTTTACTAAACGTTTAGTTGCCCTGCGCATGCATAAATATATATATAGTATACACATATATCAGGAATAGAGAATACCTTGATATGAATACATTGTATGGCCATCATCAGTCCTCAGCTCCCTAACTCTCTGACGCAACAGCCCTGAAGGGACAAGGCTTGCCACACGGCGATATGAATAGGCGGGCGTGTGATAAGCACGCCGCAGTTCCCACGCCCGTTTAGTTCCGCCCTTCACTACCTAGGGCACTACTAATAGTAGCTTCCCACTTTTTAATTACGATGCTGGGTCAACACCGACTCACACGGGAATCGAACCCAGAATTCTGGCACGAAAGGCGAGTGCGCTAGCCACTAGACCAACTCGTGAGGACCATCAGCTCCCACAAAACTTATTTAAAGTTGCACCTAACTTATGGATTCCCGGGAACCTTTGCAAAATCAATGTGTCAAGTAAAAGTGATAAGTATTATATACATATATAAGTAACTATCATTCCAAACTTAATAAAAATTATTTAAGCCGTTTTCGAGAAAATCCAGAAAAACTCAAAAACCTACTGTAAACTCGCATTTCCAGATATTTAGAAAATTTGGAATTATAGAATGCTTTGTACCTTTATGTTATATAATTGGTAACGTCCATACATTATATTGAAATGGTATTTTAGTTGAAAGCTTAACGTTGCTGGTCTCCTAGAACAGCCCAAAAAACTAACGTGTTACAAATAAAATTGATTGGCATTTATAGAGTAAATAATAGTATGGCATAAAGTAGATAGTATATGAAATTTGAAGGAAATCGTTAGAGCCGTTTTCGAAAAAGTCGCGGAATCCAGGTTCTAAAAACCAGTGCACATCTTCTTAAACCCTAGGATATCTCTATGTCTCGTGATTAAACAATTCCCAAAATCAAACATGAATGTACAGCGTGACTAATAAATTACTAAAACCTGCAAAATTTAAGCGCTTCTAAATTCGTAAATATATTAATTTATATTATACTACGACTAATTATGTCGACATATAATTCGATTTTGTTCTTTGTGTTAAGAGAAATAGCTGGGTTTCTGATTGGTGTAATTCAATTAATCTTAGAATTATTTTGAATCCTTTATTTTAGAAATTGATGTAATTTTAACAAAAAACAGAATACTGAGAAATTTTTGGATTAGACAACACTTTCAAAATTTCATCATCTTTATTCAAAAATTATTCTATTTAATTTTAAATAACAATATTTGTTACCATCATCCAAAATAAATATTGTAATACGACATTTTCACGCAAGATTCAAGATTTTGGTACCATAATTTTTTTTTTTTATAGGGTCAGAAATTGTCTTTATTCATTTTCAGTGAAAATAAAAAACACAAAATTTATGTATTTTAATGGAAAATAGGTAAAATTTAAATTAATCTTGATGGAATTATTCAAAAAATAAAATAAAATTTTGTAAAAAAGGACTATAATATATTTATTATTAAACAAAACTAAAACTCCCAAGCGCCATGCTTTCCAAGCTATGCAATTCATTGTGCTATTTTAGAGATTATGTGCTGTGTATGTATTCAAATAAAATAGATTTGTTTGTTTTGCAAGTAAATTTTTTTTTTGTCAATAATCATGATTGTTCCAATGATGAGACCATTAATATGTGTAGGTATTTGTGATTTGATGGATGTTGTAAATAAAATATGTTATAGAAAAAAAAATTATATATATAAATTATTAACAACTTAATATATATTATTAATATTATTCATATTAATAATATTAATGTAAAAATGTATAGAACATTGTATATTTTATTTGGGCATCTTTAATTTTTGTTTTCCTTTTTTCGTCAATGGAAATTTTACAGCTGATTGAATATTATTGACAGTTTCAAATAAAGAGACGCTTGGGTATTTCTATTAGTTTTATCTCAAGATAACTGATTGATAAGTTGTAGCTTAAATTTAATCATTGTAGTAGTAAAGGAAAAAAATAAACGTGACATTTTATAATCAGTTTCAACTGTACACTAATAAATGAAAAAATTGCCTTATTTACTAGTCCTTTTTCCATCTGATGTTTTCATAATTCCAGATTCTGTTTTTAGTACCTCTTATTTCTACTGTAAGAGGAAGTAATGCATATAATGCATGTGTGTGTGTGTGAACAAAATATCTCAAAACAGTGAATTACAGGAACTTCAACTTGATATTTCGTTTCAGTATCTAAGCGTATACGACAACCGAAATTGACTTAACTGATTTCCTTTTTACTCAGTTTGTTTTTTTTTTTATTTAAAAAAAAACGGCTCTTCCTTGAAAAACTTAAATGTCTATTTTGCATACAGACATCTTTTGATATAATTGGCCAAAAGATTGCAATACTTTCTAGGGAAGAGTAAATTGAAATAAATTCAAACTTCCACGTCAGACTGGACTCCTAATACAAATCCTAATCTTTCACATTTGAAAAAAAAAATAAATATTGAAACTGATGTTTATTTTCTTACCAGGCTGGGACATCTTGTGACATTTTTTGTAAACATTAAGAAATGTAAATGTTGGGGTGATGGACATCTCAGTGGCAAATTTTATATTTACAAAATTGCTATCATGGGGGTTGCTGGGTGATGAAGAATTTATAAATACCTAAATTTTTATGTTTTAGGTAGTAGCTATGTGGACTGGAATTACCTTGGCTGATGTGTGGTTTATATAAAAAAAAAAATGGACCAAAAAATTGTTTAATTACTCAAATTTACAAATTGTAAAGATAAATTAGGAAGGCCACTTTAATATTCATTTGGTTACTGAAGAAGTAGATTGCATTTGACTACAAAAATAAAGGATCACGAATGAAGAAAAAAAGAAGCTATGTTACAATCGAAGATACCGCAATAAGAATAATTATTTGGAATTAATAAACAAATCTTATAGAGACATGACCTGAATACAGTCATTTAATTTTTAAAACTCATGAACAAGAATTAAATATGAATTATATTACTTTTCTTGACAGCTTGTGTGTAATACTTCCTTTTACTGATGGAAAAAGTATTGCAATTGTGTGAAGTTATTGGTGTGAAGGTTTTTTTTTTTCTAGAAATAGATCTATATGTGAGAAAGCGTGCGGGGTCAACATAATTTAATATATCTTAATCGCAGAAAGATGGAACTTTATATTTCATTTGGTTGCTACAGGGGACAATAAAGTTCTGGTCAAGACCGGCAGTACCATTTTACTGAATAGATTTTTCAGTTTTTTGCGATTCTCTTGAAAAAAAAGGTCTAACAATATTGTTTAAAATTAGTATATCAAGTTATGAAAAGAGCTACAACTTTCTACAGCATTTTTCCGGAAAAATTTAAGGGGAGATGTGATTGTTGGTTGGGCTTTCTTCTATAGGGCCATAAATAATATAATGTGCGATTCTATGGGCAATTAATATTTATAGCCTGCATTTTTTCACTTCTCATATCACAATATGATTGCACACAATATATTTTAAAAGTTTCTGATACACTCAAATAATATTGCGACATTTCTCAATCCAACCTACACACCATTCAATAATATTATTGAGCAACCAGAAATATTGTGCCATAATATTGATTGTCTAAGGGACGCTTTAGATAGGTTTGTACTTATTTCCTAAATGTTTTGTTGATCTTAGGTTGTTTCAATTAAAATTAGTTTTACAATTTTAAATTATTTATTATTCAAACAGGAGTCACAACATAAATGCTCTTATTTTTTTTTTTTTTTGACACATCACACATCCATCAACTTACTTTATAAAAATGTTATAAAAAGAAAAAAATATACATGTTCACATCTGGAGTTAAAAAGTATGTACTTATTACTAAATAAAAAGAAGAAGAAGAATATTTTAACATAAATTTATAGATATCTAACTACGTTACAACGAAGAGTTTGTTATGGTAAATTTGTGCTTGACAGTTTCCTTATATTTACGTTTTTTCCTTAACAGACTAGTATACTTCACTTTTTAATATCTTCATGTACAATATTTCATATCATTAGAATATATTAATGATATAAGTGTTTCATTTTTTTATACATATCTTATTAAACAACTGAAAATTAGAACAATCTTTCATTTTTTTTTTTTTTGGTGTTTGTTCCAATTTATCTTAAAAACTGATAGAAAAAAGTTTGTTTTTATAAACCATTTTCTTTATAAAACAGTAAGAGGAATTCACAAATTTTCCTTCACAAACAGTAATGAAAGATAAGTACTTGCTTCAATACATCAAATGCTCACATTTCACTTGATTTTGTTTGCTCGGTACTCAATCCTTTGCTATAAAAAAACAAAAAAACAAAAAAAACAAAGAAAGCTAAGTGTTAGTATTTATAATATTGTATGTTTAAGTGATTTTTTCGCCAAAAAATACTTTCAAAAATTTTTTCCATTGTTAGTTTCTATTGGGTATTGGTCAAAAATGAAATTTTCATTTTAGGAAAAGTTGAAATAGAACAGTTTCCATCAATATTTAAAGTAACAAGTCTAAACTACATTAAATGTTTCTGTACATTTAATATAGGGTACTTCTCACTTAACGACCAGAAAACGTTCCCATGACTTAGTTGGTAAGCGAGTAAACTTGTTCGTATCTATTTAAAAAATATTGAAAACAGATTTCACCATAAAAATTTGGTTTTAATTTTTATTTACCAGTGTACTTTTATGAAAATTCTCGAACAAAAATTATGGTATAGCAAAATAATTAATGCAGGTAAATATGTATGTCTTTATTACTGCAAATATTAATCATTTAGATTAAATTAATCAAAAATCATTATTAAAGCTGTCAGGAACTGTTAACGGACCATTGCAAAGATCACGCTATACGAAAACCACGTCTAGCAGCTCTGCTTTGTACATTTTTAATCGAATCGTTCGACATTTAAACCTCTTATAAACTTTCCGCACAACATATGTGCAATCAACAAGCTATGAAATGTGTAACAGAAACGTTACGCTGAAATAAACTCTATGCACAAACTTGATAAATTTACTCCGACAATGGATGAAAATTCGAAACCGATTAGGGAATAAGAAAAATATGCATGCTACGACCAACGACGATTAAAATACCAGATATTTATCATTGTATTTGAAAGAGCCAAAGTGTTACTTTTAATGGGGTATTCTACGAAGACAAATAATTTATTATAATTATTATTATTGAATTTTGATCAAATTGAGTTAATGGAATTGGTCCTAAATATTGGATCCGAAGCTTCTAAACCTGGAGATTAAGGTTTTAACTTCTTGCTATTTTTCGTTTTTCAGATATTTTTGTTCGCTAAAGACATTTCTACGTATTCAACGTTCCCAGTCAAAACATGTGTTTCTAATGAAAATCCAATTTCGAAAGTAATCGCAATATTCCTCTTACAGCTGTACCTTAAGGAAAGCAATAATTACGAAGGAAATTCAAATTAAGCAACTCTATACTTTAATATATGTATCATATTAAAACTTGATTAAGGAATCCCTATTTATATGTATAAAAAAAGAAGTATACTTACAATTTATTTCACTGTAGTCACATAAATTCTGAATTTCTTTATGAGATGAGACAATAATAAATACCAATCACTCAGTTATTTTCCATTTTTGATATGTGTAATCTGGCTTAGATGTACATAGTTCCACCTAGAAAGAAAAAAGTTTTCCAGCTAACTTATTTTTGTCACTAAAAATTAAAGAAACTTTATAATTAGATTCTATCTAATTGTAATTTTGATTAACATGCCATTCGATTGATTTATAAGAGGGGCAAATTTCAAAAGGGACGTGTTTTTTTTTTTAGAAATATTAAGCGAACAACTTGATTTCTTTTGGATAAATTCTTGGGAAAACCATACATTGTCAAAGTTAGTGAATTATGAGCTTAATATTTTTTCCATAAAATTCAAATTAGTTTGGACTTACTTCCTGGTGCATCAGTTTTAAGATAATACGCAATTTTGGCTGGAAATTTTTTTAAGTATTTGAAGTGAATAGTGGAAATGTAATTCAAGGTTTTTTACAATGGTAATTTAGGCTTTTTATTAAATTCATAATAATAATAATTATGAACCGCGTCCAAACTACTCGTGCTTGCACGAAGCCAGACTTATGCGGCTTCGGAATTATGTGAACAGGATTAGATCACAATAGATTAGTCAGGGGTTGGGGCCATTTCGGGTTCACAGAATTAGAGCGGCTCCGGTGTAATGTAGACGGGATTGATTGAGACCTAGGACTTAATAAGTTGAATATTATATCAACTTCTAAAGCTCGATCATTAAAATCAATCAAATTCACAAACTTCTGGCTCAACGCGGCGTCTTTTACATACAAAGATATGCTTATCTATGCTTTCTCGAACGTAATTCTAGTTGTAAGGGTAGATAATACTGATAAAGTATCAAATTTCAAATGGTGTTTAACCTCATAATTTCCAATTAATAACAAATGGACTACTACCAACCACCGTTCGAAATCGTCTGTCTTGTAATTCTACAGTTCAAGGTATGCAAGGAAGAAATTATCACAATAACACCTAACACTATCTTAAATAAAAGTTTATCTTAAAATAGTAGGCTTTATAAATAATGTTTATATTATTTATAATTTTATAAATAATACTGACAGTATTGGGATATGAATGCGTTTAGAAATATAAGATGCTAAACAGAAGCTCTTTTCCCAATCGTGACAGAGACGGGTATCTGAGGGACAGGGTTATGAGTAAGACAGGAACATGAGCAGACTGATACTTGATCAGTGAGTGCAATAGCAACCAGTTTTCCATTCAGCGCAACAATATCACCTTCCAACGCCTGGTCACCAGAATCACGATCTTCTGGCTCGTCACGGCGTACTTCTTCTGCATTCCTATAACACAAAATTTTAATTGTAAATTCATTCATTTATTTTTATGAACATATAAGGGTATCGTAAATTGTTCGTGATTTCCCTGTAAATGGAAACTTTATAAAAACATAAGGGATTCTCAAAATTATTTTGACAACTCCTGTGAAACATAATCAAGTTTTTTCAAATAAGGAAGTCGGATTTTTTCAAGAATTTCCATTATTTATGTATATTAAATCTGGATTAGTGAAAAAAAGTCAAATTTAGGTATATTTAAAGAATAAGATTTAGCTAGTAGCTGTACAAATTTACTCCTATTATTGATTATGCTCTCGAAATTCCTTCATTTGCTTTAACAGCAGCAATTGAAACGGATCAAAAATCTTATAGGTTGGCAAAATTCTATCCTGAAATAGTGAAACTGAATGTATGTGTTCAAGTCAGTCTGGAGTTTAAGATCACAACTCAAGATGAGGTTTATCTATCTAAAGTGCAGTATAGATGTTAAGAGAATCTACATTTGAGAAATAAGCTCTCTCTCTCTCTCTCTCTCTCTCTCTCTCTCACACACACACACAGAAAGAAGAATGAAAGAAAGATCAATTATGCTCTGGGACTTATGTCCCTTAAGAGCAACAAAGAAAATATACATTTTACATACATATTTTCACTGATCTGAGAAAGAATACAATAAAATACATTCCTAACAGCTGTAACCTTATTTTAATAAACTATAAAGAATTTGCCAAGTTAATCCAAATGTGAAATCTGGTATCCTTTTTCTTAAAAATAATTCACTTACTATATTTGTAAAAAAAGAAAAACAAAATCTACAACTTACATTTTCAAGATAATGGGGTTTTGTATTTAAGTTTGCGATACTATGTATAAAATTTAAAGAAAAACTGATTGTATCATTTACATACATGGTCATAAATCGAAGAACTAACAAGTTAATACTGGCTGCGACAACAGCAAGTCCAAACAGAATAAAAACCAAACTAAGAGCTACATATCCAGGTTTGTTAATGAGCGCTTGATCATTCTGAAATATAGTAATTATTCAAAATATAAATATGGTAAAACAAGTAATTTAATACTAAAATATCTTTAATGATTAGATAACATATGGAAAGAAAAATGTATATATGTGTTTGTAAATATGTAATTTGCGGTTCGAATGTACACAGTATCGAGACCCCTTCCTATTTCATTAATCTCATTCATCAGATTTATGCAGTTAATTTTGCCTGAATTTCAAAACTATGTTCAGCCAATGTTAAATTTAGAAAAAATATCATATTTGAGTTCTTTTGAACGAAAACACTTAAAAACTGAAGAAGCTGTTACTGTTTCAAATCAGAGGGGAAAAAGTAAGATTTTTATTATACCACAGTTAAATGTTTCCTTATGGTCTATCGGAAATAGAAGCATCTAACGGTGAATGTTTGTATTAAATGTATAGTTAATGTTTATTTTTTCACTAATTTTTTTCTAGAAGATTTTTGTTTCGTTATTTTAGATCAATTATTCATTTCTTTTAATTCTCTTAGTTTCCTTTTTGCAATTTTTTTTGTAGATAAATCTTAATTTCTGTAGTTGATTTGTAAAATCATGTTTCCCACTCCTTGCTACTGTTGCTATCGATTAATAATAATATTAATAAGGAGCGAGATAAGCTCAATGGTAACGCATTGAATTGAAACGTGGAAATCCCGGGTTCGAGTCAAGGCACCGCTCCCCCTTAGATTTTCTATCTCTAGGAGCCTCTGCAGCTCTTTAACCTTTTGCCTGTAACAAATGAATACTGCCCAGAGGCCGATAGTGCACTGAGAAGGCTCTGGGCATCAATGGCCAAAAGTATTGACGTGCCTTTAAAAAGTAAAGTAATGCCTATTTTTTCAGGCGGGCTTAACGTCCAACTACCAAATTAGGTGTCGTGGACGGGGGCGGAAGCACCTACTTTACTATTAACATTTTTTTAAACAAATATAAAATTTAGTTATACGCTGGACTTGAACTGGGGTCCTCCCACTTACAAGTCCATCCTCATAACCAATACACCAACACCCGCCCCACGTGCCTTTATAGTATAATAAATATATCGGTCATAAAGTTTCAAATTTAATTACCATCTTATAAAAGAGAATTGAACTAAAACTTGAAAATATTTCCGAATGAAACTAGATTTCGAAAAAAAAAAAAAATTTTTAGAACTTAATTTTCAACAATTGTTGTTCTAAACAAGATTGGGTTTTAGGAGGCTGTAGATCCACAACTGGCTTAGCTAGTTAATTATACAAGATAGATCATCATATTAACAATAAATTTACCTGTAAGGCAACATAATCCCCAAAGCCAATAGTAGTGAGTGTAACAAAGCAATAATAAAATGAGTCGAAGTAACTCCAACCCTCATATCTAGAAAACATGGCTGCTCCAGTAGTTATTATAACTGATGATAGTAGTCCAGTAGCCATCATAAGATTGATTTCTGTAGCTTCTGTTTGTTCACAGCCAAGATAGCGCTTAGCACGTTTAATAACTACCGATGCAAATTTATTAAGTCGTTCGCCTATACTTTGAAACATTACTAAACCAAGGGGAATTCCAACAATTGCATATGCCATACAAAACGCTTTACCACCAATTGTGACGGGCGTTGAATGTCCATATCCTAAAAATTAAACACGAATTTCTAGTTAATGTTATTGAAAATTAAAAGAAATCTTGCAAATACAGATATTTCAGAATAAGACTTGTTTCTATTTTAGCATTACCACTTAGAAGGAGTAACGTTACAGGGTTAAAATTGAATTTAAAAAGGTGTGAGTGTGTTTGAAATTTATATTATCCTAAGCAGTAAATTAATACTGAAAATAAAACCTTTGGTTTTTTCATGAACGCTGAGAGGGGGAAATGGACTAGCCACTTTCTTCAGGAATCTTGGCGTCTCTGCGGGTATCCTAGCCTGACAACACTGACACCTCCAACATTCACACAATACACATGAGTTCAGGCAAACTACCACGCACATTCACTAACAATTTTACAGACCATTACGTTTTGTGAAACACTAACACCTATATAATATAGGGAGTCACAATAGCAGTGGATTTGGTTTTATAGCCACTCACTGAATAAATATCCAACAATAGCCCATGAAGGGCCAGTCGGCGACAGAGTTTTTTATTATGTTCGATAAAACCTTCACTAAAACTAGATCTGTTACTTATGCATCATAAACTTCATAAAACTAATTATGCTTTGAAAATATGAACTTGAACATTTCTCCTTCGGAGTGGTGCATGCAGTTATTTGTAATATTGGTCTTACGCTCAGCAACTTCATTATAAATATGGCCAGAAATAACATTTTCCAGTTTTATGGAATTAATATGACTATTATCAAATTTTTGTGATTGCATTATAGTCTAAAATTATTTATATTAAAATAAAAAGTATTCTTAACCATTTTAAATTATAATCTACAACTTCTACTCTTAAGATAAACCTGGTTGAGACTGGCCAAAACTTAAGATTATTTCGAAGTATTTACAGAAGTTTGCTGAAACAACTGGACGGACGGTGCACGCAAAAAAAAAAAAAATTCTGTCCCATCCAAAATGGGATCATAGTCCACATGGACTTCTACTTCTAGGTCATATGGCCTTTGCAAATTTACTTTCACAAGAAAACTCTGAACTCTAGAATAGAATAGTCTTAATGTAATACCAAAATAAAGGCAGAAAATAAATCAATACTTTCTATTTTTTTGAGGCTACTTATAATGTATAAACATTGTATATTACCTATCATAGCTAATACTACAGTTGCAAAGTAAAATGCTCCAGCAAATTTCCATTGAGGTCCAGCTTTATGAGGTTTATTTTCAATTATAACAATTTCAATCATTTTATAATCTTCACTAGATATATTATATTTTTTTAAAAGGCTTTCACGAAGTGCTAGAATGAATTAATAATTAAACGAAAAATTAATATAGTGGATACTATTAATTTATAAAATAAAAATGAGATAAACATAATCACACAGAAAACAAATGTGATTGCATTATAATTAGTCTTTAAAATGATTTATATTAAAAGAAAAAGTATTCTTAACCAATTTAAATCAACATAACTAATTCCGAAAAAATCAATTCAACTTATTCTACTATTTGTAATGGAAACTATAAGAGTAAATTATATATTTCTGGATTATAAACTGTAGCTACCCAAATTTATTCATGTTGTTTGGTCAACAGCGTTAGAGTCCATACCAAAATCAAATCGAAGATCACTTACACCAAAGGGGTAAAGAATATTTAAAAGATTAAACTGTGGAAAATATAATATGTCAAATATAAATAATAGATCTATAAATGCGTGTATAATTAGCAGAATTGGGCACTAGTTAACTACATTTTCAACTGACGATTACTGGTTACATATTTGAAACTAACAATTGCAAAATATATTAGGTAGTTATTTTTCCAATTATGTTTTACAATTAATGAAGTTATAGTTGGATTGTAAAATTACATTTAGTGGTTAAAAATTACGAACTGCAGTCGTAGATGCTACTCTTTAAGTGACGAGATTCAACTCGTAAATTTTTTTGCCGAATTTGAATCAGATCAAGTTTGAAAGTTAAACATTAACTAGGAAATAAATATGTAAAGCAGAATATATAGAAAAAAAAGTTTGTTTTTTTTGTGATCATCGATGTTCTGTTTTTTTTCAGCACTGCGGACCCAACCATATATTCAATTTGGGAAAACTCTTAAGAAAAAAACAATTTGAAGCAAAAAATCTGAAGCTTAGGCTATTATTTCTTGATAATTGAGTACAATCATAATAATATCAAAATACAAATAGATCAACTTTAATACCAGATAAAAATTCCCATCTTTTCCTTTCTGTTTCAGATTCAAGTGCATCAAAAACTGCTGCGCCAATCAGCAGATAAGTAAATGTGCAAACAACCAAGGATAATGTCCTTACATTTTGGCGCTTCATTCCACTGCACCTGCAAACAAAAAAAAAAAAAAAAAAAAAAAGGTTGTACTATAGATTTATTTTATTTATTCATTTATTTATAATAAGTTACTTTTGAATATATTCTTTAAAGCTTAAAGGGACAATTTTGTGTTTTATAACAAACCTAAACATAATTTTTGCTTCGGCATACGTCTGTACGACATATCTAATATTTTCAGTGTGAGAATCCATATAATTGTTAATGTATCCTACTCCTTTTCCAACAAAACAATTCACATTGTTTAACAAATCTGACACATTCGTAATCATCTTGTTCGCATTATCACTGGCAATCCTCTCAGACGCCAAAATGGCCAAGAGTGTACAGATTGAAAAAATACTTATTATGAGTACTACTACCTCTTCTAACAGGAAATATTTTGTTTTATATATCTAGCTTTTTTTTTTATTTTTCACGGTACAATTTGAACAAATCCACTTACCGCAAGAAGATTATGAACCCAAAGTAGGTTCCCAACATACCTTATTCAAAACTGAGTTGCTTGTTTTTATATAAAGTAGCCTACATCAGTGCCTACTTAAACATAATGATTATGTAAACATCGCCAAAAGTGACCAAAAATGATTATTTATTGGGATAGTTTTACAAGTTCTTCGAAAGGACATCTACGAACAAGTCTATCTGCGTGTCATTGAAGAATGTGAACCACCAACTAAAGCAACCAAACATTATCCAACTTCTTTGAAGGAGAAATATAAGTTTAAGGTTTTTATTTTACCGTTTGTTACTTTGGACATGTCTATAATTTTGTTTATTTTTATAAGATAAATATGAATTGAGCCTTGTTTTGAAAGTGATAGTGGCAATCTGGTATAGTCTTATCAAAGTGTCAATTATTTTTTTCACTCTTCAAGTTTTCAAAGAGATGGCTTGAAAGATTGGCTTGCCAGTGATTTGTGATAATAAAAAATCAATAAAAACTAGAACAACTTCTTGGCTTGAACAACTGGCATAATGAAGTCAAATCCGAAGGAAACTCACTCAAGCTATGGTGCACAAACTATATTTGAAATGTGATAGCTTGTTTGACAAACCGTGTCAGTCTAGCGCGCTGCCGTCGAAGTACGTTCAGTTTTTGTGACACATATAGGTTAAGTTAAAAAAAAATAATAAATTCAAGTTAGCTAAGTTAATACCGAAAGTGTATTAAAAAAAGAAGACTATAGTTTATATTTAGTCAACAAAAATTAAAGTAAAAAAACTTTCGATTAATTTTTGCAGTTATAATCAAGATTTCATGGTAAAGTTTACATAGTTTACTGGAAAACATGTGAAAACTGTGCGAGCACATCAGAATAACATGATAGAATTATGAAGTTTGCATCTTAAATACCAGATTTTAAGCAGAAAATTTGAGCCAATTCTATGCTCATCGATAATCTCTAAACGAAATAAACTCAAATCTTAGTATGTATCTATTTAATTTGTGTAAATTTTCAAATAATTTTGATTATATTCATGTTTTACTTCAATTTTTTTATTTAGGGCGCGGCAACATCTATTGTCATCGGCACCGGAGCCTTCTCACTACACTGCCACCTCCGAGGGCAGTATTATCTCGTTACGTCAGCGGACAAGAGCTGTAGAATCTCAGGGTACTCGAACCTGGGACATCCCGCGTGAGAGTCCAGCGCGCTACCACTGACCTAATCCTCATTCCCTCAATTTCTTTTGTAACATTTACATGCTAAAATAAATTGAATAAAATCCAATTTTCAACCAAACTTTGTTTTATTTTTCTTCCTTCACTCCTTTAATAGCATCGCAAGTGACTAACATGTTTGGTTTGCAGTTGCGTTACAGTTTGACAAGACAGAAGGACTTTCAGTCAGATTTGACAAACTTAACATGGTGAGTGACATCAATTACAAATGCAAGAATTGTGCTCCAATCGTTTTTCTGAGGATGATGAAATAATTTTAAAGTATGTACTAATTATTAAATTATCTGCCAAAAAAAGTGCTAAAACTCCGAATAATATATTTTTTGCTTTGCTTACGGAAAAATCATTAAGAATGACAAATTAGAGGAAAAAGAGCCTTCATGAGCCGGATTAAGATATTACTGTAATTAAAGTGATTGTCATCAAGACTCCATTCATTTAAATCTGAAGATTGTATCTATTTCATATTTCTAAAATGACATTTTTGAATGATTTTTATGTTAAGTTTTATTCATTACATCTTTTAGATATTTCCAAAGATTTATGCATCCAAGGGAGTTTTTTCGTGATAAACTGAGGTTTTTTGGGGCTCTATAAACAAACTGTTTCTTATTCATTTGTTGAAATATAAGTGAAAATTACTAGGAGTAAAGGAAAGTAATATGTCTCGTCATTACTTGAGTCAGTCAGTGACTTGGAAGATCTGGAGATGTTACACAATGTTGAATTCTGCACTAACTATACTGATAATTATTCATAATTGTTCTTATCTGCATTAACTATACTGATAATTATTCATAATTATTCTTATTAAATTTTATAGAATTTAAATATTTATTATTTATAATTGTATAATTTGAAATGTAGTGGTAAAGTAAAAGTTCTTTCAAAATAAAGAATAGTTACATTTGCCCGCTGTTAATGAAACAAGCAAAATGTAATGACTAGGGCATCGTTTAAGTTTATTCTATCTACATTTCGAACAACTTTGGTGCCCATCCTCTGGATCAACATGAAAAAAAAAAAACAAAGAAAGAAACAGAAAAATTACAAATATGCAGTAAGAAACGACTTAGAGTTAAACAGAAGCATTATAGATTAGAATAACCGCAATATTATCAATACAAATGTAAATATAAATAAAACAGAACATATTGAAATAAACATTAGATTTTTTTAACTTTTTTTACGAACCTGTTAAGTCAAACCCCAGCCAAACAACATTTTGCTTGTTTGTTTTTTTTTTAAAGTACTTTATGAGATTTTTCCAGAGATAGCCTGCTTCATTTTGTGATCATCACCCAGTTTTGGGCATCCTTGACAAACTGTGTGAAATATGGACTTACAAAGGCAAAAATCAGTTTTCACACTCTAGAGATATTCTGACGATAGGCAAGCGCCCGAAACCGGTCGATGATCACAAAGTAAAGCAGGCAATCATGGAAATAATCTGATCTTTTGCAGCAATGCGGATCAAATCACCCAGACAATCCTTCCTCAAATAACTTAATATCTTTGGTTTAATTCAAATAATAACCAAAAAAATGTAAATAATAATAACATTTATGTTTATATTATCTTTTAAGTTATTTTATTTGATTAATTTAACCATTATTTTTCTTATTAATTTTGAATAACTCGAAATTACTGTAGCTGGTAAATCACATCAATAATTTCCAGATATGTAAGCACTGCAGCTAAGATAAATATTTTGCAACTAAACTAATTTGAAACACAAAGAGGAATTTTATTCTGCATACTCCACAGTGAAGTTTATATCGCATTTACAATATAATATTCTCTACGTTACCTTGTGCAGACAATTTCCGTGATAATGGTTTCTAATTTCTCCATCTTTTACAGAATAATTTAGTTTGAAGTAAAATTTCTACGCTCTGCTTATGTGACCACTAAGAAAGGCCCTTAAAAGTAGCGACATGAGAAAGGTTTTATTTTCATGAAAGACGACATCAATTTTAGTTGTCAGTAAAAAAAAAAAACACTTTTTGCTGTCGTAGCTGCATGTAATCCTATATTTACTTCTTTTAATTATGCGATCGACAGCGATATTCGCTGGATAAAAATGGTCAAGTCTAAAGTTGGCCAAATCATTTCCTATTGTCAGTATTGATAATGTTCAAGCAAATATACAAGACATCTGGAAACTTCACAGAAAATGTGAATTTAAAGGCCAAAGTATATTTCAAACTATTTAATCACGCATATAATTACGCATTTAAATCACAATTTAATCACGCATTAAATTTTTTCTAAAATAGTAGTTTTTTTTATAGTTTTTTAAAATAGTAGTTTTTCCTTTCTTCTCTTCAATTATTTAAATAGATGAATTTTATTAATTTATCTTTAACTTTTTATAAGTGGTTATAAACTCTAAAAAATGGCTTTTTGCAATTTTTTTAATGTTTTTTTAATTTATTTTGTCCATTGAATTAATCTTTAAATAAAGTATTTTAATAATAATAATGATGATAATAAATAGTAACTCAGTAAATAAAAAGTTAAGTGCCATAAATATTTGTGTGATAATCGAAATATCGTAGAAGTGAACTTAATAAATGTAAGAAAAAAAAAAACATTTAAAAACACAGGGAGAAAGAAATATACAAAAAAGAATTTTAATATAAAACATAATATTTATTATCATAAACTGACAACATAAAATAAAATAAAAAGGGATTGCAATACAACAAATAATAACTTAATAAAATAAAACAAGTAATAGGGATGCACAAAGTAAAGAAAAATAAGTAACTTTAACAAACATAAAAATTAAAGTTAAATTATAATAGATGTTTACTAAATAACAAATTGGAAACTTAGTGTTCTCTTTTAATATTTTTGGTCAAGTTAAACCCTTTTTTCACAAACAATTTCAACTTTTTTTTTTTCAACATTAATGTCTGATCGATAAAGCTCTAAATTCAGATACTGTAAGGAATCCCAGCCAGGCTAGATCGGAATTCAGTAAACTGCAACTGTGCTGGAACTACCAAAGCTGTTCCATAATTAGCACAAGACAAGAGACCCCTTGAAAAAAACGATGGAATATTGTAAAAGTGGTCGACGGGAAAAATGTATATACAGCTTGCTTTGGAATTATAAAAACGTCTAAACTTCAAGGATGGAATCACTAGATCAAAGAGAAACAAAAAATACTCTTGGTCATTTGTCAGGAAGTGCCCACTTTGCAGAATTTATGCTAAAATATCTAAGTAAGTTTTTTTTTTCTTAAAAATTTTCAACTTTCCCAAAAAAAATGCACTCGTAAAGGTGTAAGGAAATAAACATCGTATTCAATGTCACTAAAAGATTTATCATCAGCAATTCATGTTTCGAAATATGGAAAACTTTTTTAAATCACAAAACTGAAGTATCACTCATCATAAGAAGTCCTATTAACTCATCAGAGATTTCTTTTCCCACAAAACCGGATAGTAATCTTGCAGTTTTGGACGTCCACCCAACATAAACCGAGTGAAATCTTCGACGAGCATAATTCAATGTCGAATAAGTGTGTGGGCTGGTGTTAAGGTTTTGTACTTCGCTAGATTATGTTACATTGTTTCATCTTCAAGTTCCACCATGATGTATTAACGCCCGAAATCTATCGAGACCATAATAAATGAAGTAGACTCTCATGGAGATTAAAGTCTCGTGAAAATTTAATCCTTTTTTTCTACTTTTGTTCAAAGATTAAAAAAAAAAATCAGTTAAAAATAAAAAGGAGCTGTTTTTCGATTTTAGCATATAACTCTCTAATGAGCCAGGGAATGATAGCATAAGTTTAAACTAATTTTATGTAATTGTCTCACTGTAATCGTTTGAGTAAGCTACTAAGGCTATGAATAGCCTCTACCGTTCTATGCCGTCGCTCTTTACAACCGCCCAATTTTGTGTTACTTCGAACAGACATGTTACCATTTACTGAAAATTAAATTTTTGAACTTTAGTTTTGGTTATTTATATCAATTAATGAACAAAACAAAGTAGAAGATTAATTAATGCAGCGACTGCAGTGTCTAAAGAACAATCAAAATCACAACCGATATTAACCTGGCATTAATTGTTACAACATAAAATATAGTATAACTTCCTTAGATTTATGAAACTCAAGAATATTTGAAGAAATATTTTGATATACAACGCAGAAACCTTAGAAAAAATACTACATTTTAAATCAGGAAAAAGAAAGTAAGATATAAAAATAAAATTAAAAAAATAAAAGCAAGTGAACAATTTCGCAATATTTTTTCACGAGAGAAACTCTTAAAGCAAAGTTAAGGACAGTGAAGCATTTAAGAGATGCGAGGAAATTACGAACAATAAGATGCAGGAAGAAGCAAAAACAGCAACTGTAACGGATAGGTACAATGATTAGAATTCCAAACTTAGCCATACATGATTCATGTAGAAAACTAAATTAACATGCGCTCACGTGCACTTCGCAACAGGATCTCACACATAAGAGAAACTATTCTGTTTCAGAAAAAGATATCCAAACTTAAAAAAAATAAAAGAAAAATTAAAAAGAGAAGGAAGAAGACTGAAGCCGATTTTGTTTTCATTGTTTTTTTTTTTAATACTGAAAAAACTTACTTATCATCTGGAGAGTTGCGAAGCTTAAATATATCCTTACAAATTCGACAAATATTCACACGTTATTAGTAATGAAGTGAAAGAAGGGTCATCGATCCTATGGCAATTATTTTATTTCACAGTAAAATTGTTTGCTATGCTGTTGGCACAAAATAAAGCGCTTACTTTATTATGCCCTAAACTCGATCGGCGAGTCAAGTTCATGTTTGGATGATAATAAATGTTTTCTTCTCATAATTGTTTCCACAGCAAACAAGATTCATATACCTGGAAATTACAATTCATTTCACCATTTTTGGTCCTAAAAATATTTTAATCATTAACTAATTAATATACATCTGCAGTAATCTATGCAATTTATGCTAAATACTATAATATTATACAGTAAAGCTCTTAATAAATAGTTAAGATATACTACTTAAAGACACATAATAATTCTCGTCTTGGAATATTTCTATCTTATGAAGTGTTTGATTTCAATGTTTGTTGATTTTAGACCGCTAGAAAATAAATAAACCATAAAAAAAATATATTACTGTATTGTGATTAAACAAAAACAAAGACGTATACTTATATTTTTTTTTAATTAAATGTAACATGGTCAAATCTGCTGCCAGAGATCAAACTATAAAAATAAATAAATGAATAGATGAAGACAAATACAAAATACAATTGAGAATTACAAATTAAACGAAAAGAATGAATGAAATAGATCATTAGGTTGAAAAATAAACCATTTAACTAAATATTTTCTATAATACCTGGCATATATAACAAAATTTACAGTATTTAAATGATCGTTCTCTTTAATACATTCAAATAGAAGAAATTTGAAACAAAACGAAATCACCTTAAAAAAACCTATACTCAAATTAATGCTGTGCTTTCGGTCAAAATATGGAATATATCCTCTTAGTTCTGGGGAGTTACATAAGACACACATTTCTATTTCTCTTTGTGACCAAGGAAAAATAGAATTCACTACAACTGCTCACATTTAATGTAAAAGAACCAGCGCAAGTCCTTTAGCACTAATCCTCATTGATCCAAAGAAAAATAAAATAACAAAGAAAGAATTTGATTTACCTACTTAAATAATGAAAAAAAAATTAGATATACTATGGACACATTCTCGATGATTGACGAAAGAATCGAAACATCTAGGGGACAGTTCAGGAAAACTGACTTCTAGGGTAGTTCCTA
This sequence comes from Triatoma infestans, assembly GCA_011037195.1. Classification (NCBI taxonomy): domain Eukaryota; kingdom Metazoa; phylum Arthropoda; class Insecta; order Hemiptera; family Reduviidae; genus Triatoma; species Triatoma infestans. Next base: position 71,361 of record JAAEAF010001935.1, on the reverse strand, counting down.
AAGTATAAATGGCTAAACCAATAATCATTAACCTCAGCAGTCTTCTGGAAAAACGATAATCAGGGAACTGTAGAACATTAAAAAATATAATGAAAATGTTGTTTCAATATAATCAATGTAAGAACAAAGGACGTTTCTAAGTAAACCATATAATTCGGAGCAGAGGCAAGACATATTAGTTTTTAATTAAAAAACAAATCAGTTTTTTTGTTACCTGGAGGCCGAAACCTCACGACGAACAGGCACAGCAGAGAACTGTACAAAAAATTGAACGAGTTAATTTTAACAGACCGGGGCACCAAATCATCTAAAATGAAACATAGGATTTTTGGCTGTTTCTTGCTGTTACATAACATACCAGGAGAAAATTCGCTTTATTTCTCTATAAACTTGGCAATTCTGATGAAGCTGCCGTTAAAGTTAAGACAGTTCCGACTAGTTATGTATAAATGATGCATCTCCAAGTTGATGATTACGAAAAGAATTTTCCATTCGAGAAATATTTATATTGAAAATGAAGAATATGGAAAACCAGTTGCCTAAGGTTAGAGAAAATGAGTAGGTTCCCATAACCCAGTCAAAAAATAGGCTTGATGTTGTAAATGTAAGAAAGCTCGGTATGGGAGAAATTGTGAACGGTACCCATTTTGGAATGACTGGACCTAACACAAACAGACTACCATTGTTTTATTCAGAATTAGTTTTTATATTTTTTTGTGGAAAAAGCTTCAGACCCAATATAGCCTACTAAGTTGCATTCCAGAGTTTTTAATACATTTTGATTTGGATATCAACAAGTTTTCACCACGATTGGGAACAATTAACGAAATTCCAGCGAGAGATATTTTTCATAAACTAGTTTCATTATAAGGTATACACAAATATGTAATTAACGTTTAGAAATCAGACACTTCATTTAAAACAACCATATACTGCCTAGACATGCAAACTTATGTTTATAATACATTAATTTTTTCATCCTTAAGGGCAACAAATCGTTAAAAAAATAAAATAAATAACAGCTTAACGATATCACATAAACTTTGTTTTGTTAACATGAGAGAAGTATTATAACAAGCAAAAAGATGAATCAAAACAATGGCTTCTATACTGCTAGGATCTTGATTATATTTTTCTTAACAAAGAAATTCAATTAGTTTAATGAAAAAACTACTACCTTATGAATATGTTAAATACTACATATAATAATATACAAATATAACATTACCGGTATTAATCATGCAACAATGAGGAAGGGGTCTACACTCCATAACAGTGTGGGTAGTATTTTGTCAACATTTGATTTGAAATAGATCATAACTAGTTATACCTAATTTTAAGAATGATGTAAATTAAATAAACTAGTGGAATCTAACTCTTATATAATACCGCACACCCACTTAATTAATATGTAACAAGATTTATAAACAATAGTAGCTAGAAATAATGCAACCCCAGCAAATGACAAAAACAGTTGCAAGGGCAAGCAGGTTGTTGTTAATATCGATATGTTTACATCGATACACTAGAAAAATAACATATCGAGCTAGAAATGTAAACAATAATATATTCATGTTTTGCAAAATCTAAGGAAACAATGTTTACATATATTTTAGAACAAAGTGTTGAACAGAGAAAATTTGAATATAAGTAAAAACAAGAAAAATACCCCCCCCCATTTTGAACAAAATTTGAAGTGATAAGCTTCTTGTTGCTAAATTCATAATTCACTCCTCCTACAATAGACACTTATTTTCGGAAATATTCCACTAGACTTTATTTGATAACATATTATCATAAAGTAGGTCTGTAAGAGGAATTAGACTAGCTATTACTTTATGGCTCATGATGTCTGTGTTCAACACTTTGTTGAATTATCCAAAATTATAATATAACCAACATTTTATTCTGTCACCTTAAATGCTTATTCACATTACACTTGAAACCATTCAAGATTTTATGTGTGTTATCTTTCTATTCACACACATCCAAAATCGAACCAATTCTCATACAAATTCTGTTCCTATTAACCAATTTTATAGATGAACCCTAATTCTTGTCAGTGTTCTTTCAGCTTTATAGGCAACACTATCCTGAAGAAGCCTATTCTAATATGGGGGAAACTCAGTCGGTTTAAAACAAACCACTGACGCGGTCTTAACCCGAAGACCTAAGTGTTTTACCTGGCAATGGGTGCGGAAGCCTAAAAGACTTTTTTAGGTGTTTAGGCAGATAGCCAGCCACATTAAATCTCTTAGATTTGGCAACAGAGCAACACACTGTACACCATAATTTAATGTATCTGACATTTCATGATACAGGAATTTAGGAATTTAAATAACTTATAAGAAAATTTAATATTTTTTTTTTTTTACTCATAGTAAGAGGAAGTATTACGAACCTAATAAAATTTTCGAACTTGAGTTTTCACCGGAAATACGTGTTTTGAGGTCTCTTGATTATGAAAAAAATGTTTTTAGCTAATGTAAGTGTGTGAATAAAATGTAACAAAAACGAAAAATCGCAGGAAGCTCAAATTTGGTATTTCATTTAAATATTGCCTCCTCATCTGACACGAAGGTTTCAATCTACACACAAAGGTTTTTGGGGAACAGCTGGTTGAACTTTCCTCTAATGTACCATTCAAAATAATATAGCCCCCATATAATATTCGAATAATATAGAAGCATTGCTAGAATTTTAAATTTGAAGAAAATTGGTGCGACTTTTCGGAATAGAATTCCGATATTTGGAGAAGAAAGACTCTGTATAGAGACTATTGAAAATGAATTGTAAGAGGGGCCAGAAAAAGCTTGCGCGTTATGTAGTGGGAAGAAAAAATACGTGATCACGACACATATAGCGAGGATGTCAGGAAATTATTAATACGTCAACATATTTTCATGGAATATGAGATAATTTAAGAGCTGTGCTCACCAGTAAAAATGAGGTAAGCTGAAATATAGATAATGGAATAGCGTATAGAATTAAATGTATGGGAATGTAGAGACGCTGGACGTTCTATAATAAATCTGTACAATTAATAAATCTCTCAGATATTGATTTATAGCAGTCTTAAGTAAGACGAATAGTGACATACGGCTTGGAGACTTGGACGTTGAGGCAGGCAAATAAAATTAAATTCATCCGCTTTGGAGAGAAACGTATATATGGAACAATGTACCAAAGTTGAAAATGGAGATACCGAAAGAACTCTAATTGCATTTAACCCAAAAGTGAAAAATACCAGAACGGATATTTAATAGGATTCGATTTAGGCTTTTGAATATAACAAAGATGAATTGAAGACGTCCAGGAAAGAAACGGCAGTAAGTCTATTAGATAGTCAAAGATAAGATAAGAATCCGTATTTAAGGGAGTTATGATACCAGGTGTATGATTAGAATGTACCTTGATACCTAAGTAGTATTTTTTCTTTGTGTATTTGCGGGAGAAACTCATCGGTTCCCCTCCAAAAATTAGAGGAATATTTCTGAATATTTTAGGAGAAAAATCATGAATGATAGTAATAATTTTTGTGCGCTATTTCAAGTGACATACGTTAAAAAGTTTTCACGCGTAAAGAAATCATATTTTGAAATATTAAAAATAAATTTCACATATTATTTTAAGCCAATTTTTAAAGTAAATAACATAAATATATTTACCATCCGTAGATGTATTTGTATAATAATTTAATAAAATATTATTAAAACATTTGAAATATTTTAATGTTTTTAAAAAAATTAACTAAGTATTGTTAAGTTTAACAACCAGATTGCGCTGGGGGTTCTTGCAACTACTATTATCAAATCACCATTTATTATCAAAGCTTGTAAAAAGGGCATTTCCAATTTGAAATCTTGTTTATAACTTGTTGATTACATTGTTATAATTATTTTTAAAATTATGTTTAGTCTGAAATAAAGTGAAGAATGTTAATGTTTTGAAGTTGATATATATGATTCGATATATTTATTAGCCAGAATGCTTTCATTAAATGTAACAGCTAAGCCATACACATTCTTCACAACATAAAACAATATTTATCTACTTAATTAAGATTGTAATTAATCAAAAAGCATTAAAATAATAAAGCGAAGTTTACAATATCTTATAACTTTATGATCTACTGTTTCAAGTTATGTTGCATAAATAATTATTGTAAACAAACGCAATTGGACACATTTTTTTACATTTTCTTACTCCTAGTAAGAGGAACTATTACTATCGTTTCTTGTTTGTAGTTGGTCGGAGTGAGGGGTATAATTTTTAGTCTGTTAGTCAGGTGCCTCAGGGCCGCTAGTTCAAGTTGTGTGAGATGATGGGAACTATGTAGTAGTTATTATAGTGTCAGAGGAAGTGGGTTTTCTAAAAGTGCATTTAGTTTAGATGCTCTGGTATGTTTCATTTGGTGGTAGAATAAATTGAAAGCAGTTTAAATTGAAATTTTTATTTGATGTTAAAACTGCATTGTCGTGTCTTAAGTTGTGTATATTTCCGTTAATGAAATCTAAGGTTTTGTTGATGTAATCTTCGTGTGTCAAAATGACTGTAAAGTTGTCTTTGTCAGCTTTTGTCATGATAAGGTCATTTATTATTTTCTAAATATGCCATTTGAAATATGCATTTCCAAAAACAATAAAAAAATGATACTATAATAAATGTAAATGTACTTAAAACTTTTTAGAAGTTCAGACATAGAGTGGGTAAAGATAAAGTATTCACAGGTTAATAAACGATAACAACTTCAAACAGAAAATATCCGTTAAAGGCCATTCTTTTATTAAATTAGTGAGGATGATAATAAACCATGTGTTTATTGTGACCAACTCCTCGATATAAACAGTTTTATTTTGTATCTCACAGTGATACAACACAAATTAGTCATAATTATTAAATGATCCATCAGCCATACGGTAAAAGGGCTGGTATATCTCTGCAACACAACAACTACACCAGCGCAGTCTGGATGTCAAACTGATCAAACTTACAATGAATTAAACAAAAAAATATATATTTCAATTTTTTTGTTTTCAAACTCATTTTATTTTATTATATTAATGTTTGCTGAAGTATGGTAAATAAATTTATTGTTTTAATATTTTAAAAGTAACCTAATAAAATATATATCAAATTTAATAATAATACTTCTTAATATGGCTTGCTACCCGACAAGTCATCAGTGCGCATGTCTCTTCAAATGTCTCACAACTCTTTGTATAGATAGGCACGGTTTTTTTTATAGCATCAACATCTAATTTTTGGAGGGGAACTTCTCAGGGGTGAAGTTTCCCCCGCAAATACACAAAAAAAAAAAAATCTGGTATGAAACACTCACACAACTTTCTCTTACTGCAGTTTACAATATTGTAACTGTATTTTATAGTTAGTATACTAATGTAATTCATCGTTGTTTTATGAAGAAAATCGTGAAAACTGAAAAAACTATTCAGTAAAAACGGACATCCGGTTTACTAATTTTCTTGAAACTCGGAATTTTGGCCATCTATTTATTTCTAATTAATTTTGTATAGATGGTACTTTAGAGGAAAACAACCACCCTTCCATCCAAAAGTTTCCTTAAATGATTTTATCCGGAGAAATATTGCAAATAAAAGTTGTAACTTTTTATATGTGTAGTTTACATACTTAGTTTAAAGAAAAACGTTGGAGCCGTTTCAGAGAAAATAGCAGAAATCTGCAAAATACTTCACAGTAATAAAACGCATTTTCGGTCATCCGATTTTCTTCAAACTCGAAATTTCAACAACAAATTTAATTCTAATTAATATTATTTTCATGTAGAATTGTATAATAAACTGAATTAGTACTTTAGAGGGAAAGCTAACCCCAAAACTTTCCTTTAATGAATTTTCCCGGAGTAATGTTTTAAATATGTGTTGTAGCTCTTTGTATGGGTAGTAGATATACCAAGTTTAAAAAAAGTCGTTTGAGCCATTTTTGAGAAAATCGTAAAAGAGTGAAAACAAATTTAGTAAAATGGTACTTTTGGTTGAGGATTTTTGATAGATAACTTACGTGGGATCCTATGGTGATACCTAAACGGAATATCAAGTTTGAACTTTCTATGATTTTTCGTTTTTGAGTTATGGCTGTTCACATACATACATATTATATTCACATACATACATATTCATATACATACATATTCACATACATACATATTCATATACATACATCATATACATACATATTCACATACATACATACACACAGATCATTTTCTAAAAACCACTTTTTTGGACTCGGGGGACCTCAAAACGTGTATTTTCGGTGAAAACTCGATTTCAACAATATTTCCTTTTACTATGTCCCCTGACTCAAAAAGTGGTTTTTGGAAAATGATCTGTGTGTGTGTGTGTGTGTGAATGTATGAATGTGAATATGTATGTGCTCAAAAATGAAAAAATCGCAGAGAGTTCAAACTTGATATTCCGTTTAGGTATCATCATGGGTTCCGACAGTAAGTTATCTGGCAAAATTCCTCTACCGGAAATACTTTACTAAATTTTTTATTCACTTTTTGCGATTTTCTCAAAAATGGCTCCAATGATTTTTTTGTGTGTTTAAACATGAATATTTTAATATTTATTTATTTGCTAAGATTATACAACCTTAACAAAGAGAGTTGGTGTAATTAGCTTAAGCTATTAGTATAAACAATTGACAGTATTACAAATTAACACTAAGAATATTAACTTAAACTTACATAAAGCAGCTTAAACATTAGAAAATTAACTGAAACTTATATAAAGAAGAAAATCAAAACAAAGTACTTATATATAAAAAGAAAATTAAATAAATAAAAACTCTTTTCTCGGTATTTACCAAATTATTCTATTAGAAATGATCGCTATAATCAAACAATTTTAAAAATTGAATTTTCAAATTCAAATTTACAATTAAAGATTTAGATTAAGAGTTTCTAGAAGGCCCTCGACAGCTTGACATTCTCTGTCGATCTGCAATCCTGCGTTCCGTCCAATCTTTACAAAATCTGCTCCTGTTAAATTTCAAATCTGGCCTAACTTGGACATTCTGACGTTAAGACCCATGCATCTAAGTTGGTTATTTATTATTTCACTTATTGCAGTAGAAGTAGGTAATGTATTGGATTGTGTAAAATTGTCAAAATTACTTTTTCATCGGAAATATATGTTTTGAGGACTTCTAATTGAAAATGAAGAAACAAATTTTTAGCGAACGTTCTATTTGTGAATGTGTATAGAAGGTGAAATGTATTTGTGTGATGTGTTGTTGTAGTGTAGTGGTAGCTTGTGTAGCACGAGCGGTTTAGTAAAAGGGCTTCTGAGTATATATGTTTAAGAGAGAAGTATCAGAAATTAGAAGGTAGTCACCACTGCTAACAATAAGTATATTCTAATTAAATAATAACTACGAGTTATTTGCAAAGATATTATAAACTTATTATATATTGTGGAACTGCACTGATTCTAAGATAGCGATTCCTGAAGTAATGTTCTGGCTCGAATGTCTGTTTTAGACTATGTTCTTGTTGAAAGCAGAATGCAGACTGTTCGAAAGAATGCCTTCTCTTACAAAACAGTTGGCCAAGTGGCATTGTATTAATTTAACGGATTCTTGTGCCTTTGTCTCCCTAATAGCAATGACCTTAAATTACAGTACCTGACTCTAAAATACATTATTTTTGCCAAAATTATTTCACTTAAAATATTTTTCAAAACTATTTATTTTTGCATTTCTTCTTCCACTACAAAGGAACAAAACATCGCAAAAAAAAAAAAATAAAAAAAAATCGTAGAAGCTAAAAAGCTTGATAAATCTTTGTGGTTGGAGTTCCGCACAGCTGGAAAGCATCAGAGATATTTTCCGTGATAGCCTCCTGCTTCATTTTGTGGTCATCGACCGCTTTCAGGCGTTCGCCCATCACCAAGATGTCTTGATAAACAGTGGTGATAACATAGACTTGCATAGAGCAAAATCAGTTTATACACTGATGTGAACTCATCTTGATGATGAGGGAATGCCAGAAACCGATCGATGATCACAAAATGAAGCCGACTATCACGGGAAAAAAAAATCTCTGAAGCTTGATAGTCCTTTTCGATCCGACAAAGTTTGAAGGATCCGGTAAACTTTATTGAATGTTTTTTTTTTCGTTTTTTTATCAAGGCTCCAAACTTCTTCAAACTTAATATAATTTGTACTAAATGTTTGCTTTTCTTCAATTTTTATATCATTGGAGAACTTAAATTGAAAAAAAGGGACTTTTTTGAGAAAACCATACACTCCCCTACGCCCAAAACGTCTTTAAATGAACTTTATCGGAAATAATTTCCAAACAAAAGTGATAGGTCTAATATTCATGGAAAATTTAACGAAATCCATCGGTATGTTTATGGATAAAATCGTAGAAAACTGAAAAATACTTTGTAGTAAAAACGCACTTCAATCTAATCAGATTTTCTTCAATCTCAGAATTTTGACAATATATTAAATTCTAATTAATATTATTTAGATGATAGAATTGTGTAATAAAGTAAAATAGCACTTTAGAAGAAAACGTAACCCTATCCCTTCGCCAAAAGTACCTTTAAATGAATTTGGACAGAGAAATGTTTCAAATAAAAGTTGGAGCTCTTGTGTAGTTGATGATATTCTATGATTAAAGAAAATCCGTGTCTTCTAATTAAATTGTGATGTTTTTGTTTAGGTTAGGCAGGTCTAATATATTTAATATCACCCTGATATATTTTGTCCTCATTGATATATGATATTAGACCCAAAATATACGTCTAAAAATGATATATTTATCCGATCACTGCGTGATAACAATAATAACGCGCTCATCTTGCGCCACACAATCATCAGTGAACAGATTGGTTGATAGAAGTCTCGTTTATGGTGCGCGCATAGCTTCCGCCAACGCATTCCGCTCTCGCCAAGTGTCAAAAATGACAAAATTAAAAATTTAGGTTACTGACACTTAAAGAGTGCTCTACACCTACTGACAATCAGATAACATTGACGTTTAAGATTTTATGGTTGCAGCTGTAGAGCATTTATTTTTGTTATAAATCAACAAATTTTGAAAGATTCAAGTTGGTTCTTATTTAATAAAGTTTAAAAAAAAAAATGTGGTATATTTCTTTTCTAAATGATATATTTTTGAATTTTTTTTTTTATCCAACGCCCACCCGTGCCAGTGTTGCCATACGGTGTCGTGCTGCCTAATATACTCGCGCACGCTGCTGCATTGCCGAACCACACTGGTAGGCGGAGTCGCGGACATCCTTTAAGGCTGCGCAAACTTCCAGGTGTTCTGCATCCATTTTCCCTTCCTGGCATAGTGGGCACTGGTCATTTTCAACCACGCCAATCCTGTATAAATGAGCTTGCAGATAGTCATGGCCGGTCACCAGACGAAAAGCTGCAACTTCTACATCGCGAGACAAGTTGGGGAAGAGTTCTTTCTGCCAACTGCTGCCATTTCTTACCTTCTGCAAGGGCCCTATATCGCTCGACGCTGCTGCGCTTAATCGCCGACTCGATTCGCCCTTTATCTGACTTAAGGGTGCTTTCAACTGGGCATTGCTCCTCATTCGCACCCCTTTTAGCCAGGATATCCGCCTTCTCATTCCCTTCCAGCCCGACGTGGCTGGGAACCCACTGCATCCTCACGTTGAAACCTTTGTGGTTTAACTGTGAGAATAAACCTCTGCAGCGAGTAATACTCGGGCACATGGTTGGGGCGTTTCCGCAGACGGCAATAATTACCGCTTGCGAATCCACAAGAAAGAGGCTTGACAAGAAGACATGTTGACCAGTACTAAGCTGCTCCTTCAATTGCAGCTATCCCTCCGACAAAGTTACTTAATGGAACACCAACTCGCACACTTCCCTGGAAAAGATGCGAGTAGTATCCTGCCCCGGTCTCACCGCTTCCTGGGTTTGAGGAACCATCTATGTATATGTGCAACCATGTATCCTCCAGGAAACGCGAGTAAACAGTTTGCAAAGCGCATACACGGAGCTCACTATCCAGGGAAGCCGCTTTAGTAACTTGTTGGTCACAAAGTTGTAGGTATGCTTCAGGTAGCATGTCGTAGACCGAGTGATATTTCTGAATCGGGCAAGTTGGGATTCCACAATGTTATATTGCTGTTGCAGTCTCTTATACGTGTTGAGGATCGGTTCTTGCGTTTTGAGCCTCCTGCTGGCAGTTTGATAGCTGTTCCAGTAGACGGCGTCAACTCGGCGGCAGCGTTCCCAGAACTTCAAACAGGCGCTACCCCTCCGGACTTGTAATGGCTCGATACCAGATTGCAGTTCCATCGCGGCTATTAGAGTGGACTTTGCTTCTCCAGTGGTAATTCTTAATGCCACGTTTTGGGCTTTATCCAGTTCTTTCAGAGTAGACGAACTTGTGTTACAGTAAATCTCGCTGCCGTATTCCATGCTCGGGCGAACATAATTCTTATACGTCAAATTTAACACATCTTGAGACGCTCCCCATCTAGACGCAGCAAGTCTCTTCAACAACTTAGTCCGCTTCAAGCCCTTATCAGCACCTTCCTGAATATGCTTTCCATATGTGAGTTTCTTAACAAGGGTAATCCCCAAATATTTTGGGAAATCATGGTTGGGAAAGCTAGGTTCCATCCAGCATGATACGAAGGGCATGTTTTTTTGTGGACATAGTAAACAGCTGGTATTTGGTCTTTTCTGCGCTGATAATCATCAGATTCTGTTGCGCCCAAATGAAATCTTAATCATATATATTTACATTTTTCACCTGGCAACCCTATAGGCAGGACATAGTAAATACTTCTGTTTGGTCTTCAGTACTCCCATATTTAACTTTTATGTCATTTTTTTTCTTTTTCTTCCATTTTCGTTTGATTATAACGGTCATTTCTGATAGAATAATATTGTAAATACTGAGTTGCCTTTTAGAAAGTAGTTTTGTTTTATCTTAGAAAATCGTTTATCTTATTACTTAATTATTTATATTTGTTATGGTGGTTGGTTCCGCAGAGCTGGAAAGCATCAGAGACATTTTCCGTGGTAGCCTGCTTCATTTTGTGGTCATCGACCGGTTTCGGGCGTTCGCCCATCTTCAGGATGCGTTTTTCAGACAGTGTGACAACACAGACTCGAGAGTAACTTAGAAACAAGAGTTAGTGTGAAACTAAGTTACTCTCGAGTCTGTGTTGTCACACTGTCTGAAAAACGCATCCTGAAGATGGGCGAACGCCCGAAACCGGTCGATGACCACAAAATGAAGCAGGCTACCACGGAAAATGTCTCTAATTATTTATATGTTTAACAAAGTTATTTTTTAATAAGCAATTATATACATTATAATAATAGTGTCAGGACGACATTGAAATATATTAGGGCATTGTATGTCACTATGACAACGACTGTTGTAAACAAGAAATACATATTTTGTTACCTATGCTAACGGTTACAACCAACAATAACCAGACAAAAGTAACAATGGAAAGTTTAGACATTAGGAAAGAATATATTATTAAACTAACAGGTAATTAAATATTATCATTATACTATTCTCAAGAAGCTATTAAACATATTTAGTGTCATAATAAAAAATTTATGAATTTTGATAGCTTGGTTCAATTTTTTTCTAATTTCGGTTTTAAGTTATTCTTTTACATATTTCTAACAGTTTGAGGAGAGATAATCCACAATTTTTTTCTTATAAGGCTATTTTCTAGCTTTTTCAGTCATGTTTTTTCATTAATATTTCGCTTGTTTGTCTTTTAACATTTTCATAATTTTTTATTAAAAACACTAAACTATTGAAATCTTGATTAATAAATTTAGATGTCTATGTGTTGGCAATTTGAAATAATAAATTTGCTTCTCCAAATTTATCTGCCAGAGTTTGATTGTACATGTGAGATCTAGACAAAATGAAGTAATAAGGATTAATATCAGTTGTAATAAGTGATATTGGAGACCATAAATAAGCTTAGTTTATGAAGAAAAAATAAACGGATAGATAAAGTAAATAAATATTATAATAATAGTAAAAAAAAAAAAATTAAATAAATAGTAGTAGATAGTAAATAGAAAATGATAGTAAATAGTTAAATAATAGTAAAAATAATTAGAAGGGAAATACACTTTTTTTACTCATTACTCTTTTACTCCCTTATTGAAATAAAATAGAATAAAAATAAATATACATAAAAACTCGAGTTTCCGTGTCGAAACCGCGGCAGGGTTTGTTGAAGACCGACGTTTCGCCCATATTGCGATGAGGTTCTTCAAGGTCGTTACACCAGGAAAGCTAATGGAGCATTTTCATGAAAATGGCCGCGAAAACCTAAAAGATCATAAATGTAGTTAGTTCTTTTTTTTTCTTCTATCCTTCTCTTTCTTGTTAAAATAAAATAAAATTAATAGTAAGTAATAATTTACACAAATATAAGCCTGGGTGTAATAATACTGTAATGATTTGGTGGATATGTGTTGGATGATTGTAGTGTATATGTTTTAAAGAAGAGAGATGTATTAAGAAATATGTAATAAGTCACACTGTTTACAATAAATAATTTGACTTTATATACTTTACAATATTACAATAATAAGCTTATAAATACACAAAAACTCTCGCACTTAAATATTCTGTAGCTAGATTGATTTTTAAACACAAATGTTAAACTTAAATACTTCTCGGCAAATGTTACTTGTTGAACTCTGAAATACGACTGGAACAACACTGCTTGTTCTCTAGAACAACCCCCTCCAGGGGGATTTCTTTTAGAAAGGTAATTTATTGTCTTGCCCTAACGGTATCTTGAATCTAATATTGTCTCGACGTTGACCACAGTCCCTTTACTACACTTAAAATTTCTTTAAAATCACAGTATTTCCATTTTTCAAAAACTAACATATTTTTCAATTATTCCATTTGCTTCTACCATTACAATACAATAATAAAAATAAATAATTAAACACAATAAAAGAAACAAAATTAAAAAGATAAATAATTATGTAGTTTAATTCTTTTGTTTACGCTTTACGATTTGAAATTTAAATTATGTCATCTTTAAATTAAATATTATTATTATTATTGTTTTTTTTGTGATAATACTTGATTAATTGTTGAATATGTGGATGGATAAAATACCAGACTTGATTAATTAATTTTATTGTTGTAGCGCAATTTTTTACATTGGATGTGGCAGAAGATAAAAACTTAAATTATCACAATGATTTGTCTCTAAATAAATTCTTAGAAGACTCAGCCTCTTTATTACTACTTGCGCAACAGAATAGTTTGAATATAATATTCATGCTTGAGGTAATTTCAGCATAATGTGACTAATGTTGGTAAAACGTTAGATAAAATTTAATCTGGCTAAAAGTTATTTTGAAATTATTAATTGAAATACTAAATTTTATCTTTTATTTTCAGTTGATAGTTTGATAAGTTATTATGAGTTAAGTTATTGATAAGTTGTTATTATTGTAAATTTCTGGCAATAAATTTGCTTTTTTATAAGACATTATATGAACATAATAAATGATCTATTTGTTCTAAGGTACCTGGAAATATGGACTCCTCATTTGATAAATTATTAGTATTTTTCAAAATTAAACCAATATCAATAACAAGTGAGAATTACTTAGATAACATAAGAGTAACATCTTTACAAGGATCTCCGATAAAAGAATTATATTATAAAATTCATAGACTTTTTGGTCCTTTATTTTTGAAGGTTTGTATGCATTTTTCTTTGCTAATAGTTTTAGACTAGTATTTATAATGAGTAAAACTTAAAAAATATGCACTTTCTAACGAATGCTGTGAATCTGAATGAACTGAAAGTGACATTCTCACTGAGTTTCTCCTAATGCTAAATTTACTCATCATTCCTAACTAACATTAATATAAAGATGAAAGGAGGGACAAGTACAGGAGGTAGTAGAACAGAACACCAATAACATTGAACCAACCACCATATAATATCTGAAATTTTTACATCACAAATTCCGCAGAACTACCTAAAAATTGTTACAAATAAAAATGATAGATACACATATAATTGCAGTATTCCAAGTTTAAAGGAAATCATAGTGTTTTCGAGAAAATTCCAAAAAACTCAAAAATTTTTATGTAAAGTCAAACATACGGTTAACCGATTCAAATTTAGAATTTCAGCCATGATTAAGAAGTTGTATTAACATTATGTGGGTGGCAGAACCATACAATATTACTGCAATGGTACTTTAGTAGAAAGCGCTGGTTTTTCCCCTCACAACCCTTCAAAAAAAAATGTATTTTTCTAGGAAAATGATTCAAACACAAATGATAGTTCATTTCATTTATTTTTTTACAATTGTAAAAATTATAGAAAGGTTGGTTTGACAATTCTTTTACACTGATAAAACTTTTTTTTTTCTTTTTTTTGTTTACCTTTTCGCCATGAGAAAACAATAATATGAAAATAAAAAATAAGAAACAATACAAATTGTAGAAAATAAAGAAACAGGTATAAACACTATTTTCAGCCCTATACATTCCATTATGTATTTACTTGTGTGAAATTTAGAAAATAAATCAAAATCAAACTTAGTTAAAACAGAAATATTTAGCCAAGTAAAGTTCTAAATCTTAAACAGTTGGTTACAAAAAAATGAATGTTTTTAATATCTGTTAGTTTGTATGAATTCAACAATGCAATAATATCATGTCTAAAATGTTTTAAATATTTATTTCTAATTGTGCTGTATAAAGGACAAACAAAAAATATGTGATCCAAACTTTCATAGCATTCTAAACATAAGGGGCATTTATCTTCTGTATTGATTTTATGACATTGTTTATTAAAGTAAATACTTATCTCCCTATTAGGTGACACTCTTAATTGACTTATTATTGTAATTTGAATCACGGAAGTGTCTAAATTCAAATAAGGCTGAGTAGTACTTACTAAATATATTTGTTTATACATACAGTTATAATTAGAATTGTTTGCTTTGTTTGTATCTAAAAGTAATAATAGGTTTTTATTTATTTATTTATCTGTTGAATACAATTTAGTACGTACAGATAGAGTTAGGTACATTTTTATAAACTCCTAATTGACAGAAATAAAATGGCAAAAGAATAAATTTATATTCACAAATAAAATAAATAAATAAAAATAGACACTTAGTACTTCTATAGTTGGAAAGCGAGAACTACAAAATTAATACAGTCAACTTCATTTATCATAACAGCTGTTTACATTGCTTAATTAAATAAGTATCAAACTTGAGAATAATATCAAAGATCTAGTTTTCAGTACGTTCATAAAGATAAAATATACGTTTGTTACTTGGTTTACATTTTCAAAAGATAAACAATGATCCATAATTTTTGGTATCAAGATCCAATAAAAATTGTATTCTAAAGTTTTCGTAGACAGGGCATACCAACTTATCTGCCTACTAGGTAACACTCTTAATTGACTTATTATTGCAATTTGAATCACGGAAGTATCTAAATTCAAATAGGGCTGAGTGGTATTTACCAACTATATTTGTTTATATATACAGTTATAATTAGAATTGTTTGCTTTGTTTGTATCTAAAACTAATAATAGGTTTTTGTAATCAGTTAAAATTGAATTCCTATATTTTTTTACAATACCAACATCTTGCTCATTCCATATCCATCCATACTCGGTATCACAAATAATTTTTTTTAGCTGGCTACACCAGTTATATTTGACCACGTTTTCCGAAGACCTATCGAGTGAAATCATTTTTTTAAAGCAAATCCTAGGCAAACGATTCGGACACATATACAACAGTTTTTCCCACCAAGTTAATGGCTAACATCAGAACCTGTGCATTTATTTTTGACAATCCTGCCTGCAAACGAACAATATACCCCGGGGTTTGGTCTGGGCCAAAAATATAATAATAACCTTGCACAGTGGCAATATCGTAGTAACCAATGAAGGTCTCCTGAGGTGCGATAATTGCTAGTTGAAACAAAAAAGGATAGTGATTTGTGTAAATAGTATACGAAGTTTAAAGAAAATCGTTAGAGCCATTTTCGAGAAAAATCGCGAAAAACTGGTGGGGGGGGAAAGAGATTCAGTAATGTCGTAGATTGATGGATTTTGCACGAAACCTTCGAGTCAGATGCTGAGGTATAAGCTTCCTGCGATTTTTCGTTTTTTAATATATTTTGTTCACCATTTGCTAAAAAAAAAAAAAAAAATTGAACCCACGGGAACTCAAAACATGTATTTTCGGTGAAAACTCAGTTTCGAAAACATGGCACAATCGTAGTACTTATTTGGAATAAAAGAAATTAATTTGTTAGACGGGGTTAGTAAATTGTAGGTATTAATAAAAATTATGTTAAAATAAATAATTAAAATAATTTTCTACTTAGGATGGAATGTCCAGAGTTGATTTTCACATTCCACGTCTATTAAAGGATCTTGAAACAAATCTGCATAAGTCACTGTTTCGTGAAAAGCTTAAGCCAAATGAAACTTCTGTCTCAGGTAAATAAATATATAAATAGCCATTTCAAAACATATATTGCAATATGATGGTTTTGTTAATTTTTTATTTCCAGTTTTTGTATCCTCTCTATGTAGTTATTATCTGAGTGATATTATGTTTAGTTTGGTTTGTCTGCCAGAAAATCTAACAACTTAGTTTTGTCTATTCCCTAAGTAAAGATCTTACTGAAATTGTGGGGGGGACGCAGCTACCTAGTAGCGGTGAGATGTAGGTATGGTAGCCGCGAACAAATGTGATAAAATAATCTACGAAATAAAGTCTCATTGATTCCATTAGATAATAATGGTAAAAACAGGAAAGAAAACATACACTTAGTAGGTATTTAATTTTCAAATAGATTTCCCTTTTAACAATATGTATAAATTACATATTTGTAATAATAGTAAGCACAGTTAAGGGAGTCAAATTGTAGCAATTGTTGGTCGTTAGAAGTGATCAGATGTACCTAATAGTTGACTTATCGGCCAGGAAGTATCCAAGAAAACACCAAATAATTTTTAAGTGTTTTTTATTTCAAACCCGACGTTTCGGTAAACATTGTTTACCTTCTTCAGGGGCTATCTTAAAGTAAGCCCCTGAAGAGAAGTTTGGAAGTCTTGTCACATCTTTGATTATGTCTATAGTTATGAATGTACTCAAGAGATGTGAAAGATGTGACAAGACTTCCAAACTCCTCTTACTTTAAGATAACCCCTTAACACTTAAAAATTATTTGGTGTTTTTCTTGGATACTTCCTGGCCGATAAGCCAACTATTAGATACACCTGATCACAGTTAGGAGCTTTTCGGAAAATACCTTAATTTCCTAACCTCCACGATATATACTTAATACTTGGCAAAACCGGGATTCGTACCTCGCAACATCTTAGCAAGCTATCACAGCGCAGAGTTTTTATTTCTTATTGCTTCTCATTCTCGCTTAATCAATGTGTTTTAATATTTGATTTACTTCTAGACATTCTAACAATAGAAGATGAAATCATTTATTGGGAAAATGTAAAATCAACAAAATCTTCTAAATCAGAAGAAATCACAAATGTAATGAACATGCTAGTAAAACTTTATACACTAATAAGGTCAGTTAGTAAAGTATTTAACTTTATCATAATACATTCTATAGTATGATTATCTTTTTAATTAATAACCTTAGGGTGGGATTAGCTCACTGGTAGCGCGCTGGATTGTACACCGAAATACCGGTTTTGAGTGCTGCACTTAGATATTCTAGGCCAGGAGTCCCTACAGTTCAGTAGAGATGTTACAATGATGATGCCCATATGGTGCCCATGGCTACCCAGAAGAGCGCCGATGGAACGGGTTGTCAAAAATGTTATCTCTTTCATTTGTTAGCATCTGGTACGTTTCCAAGTGTTGGGAATTCATGTCGCTTTGGAGGAATAAGGGACAAGCAGAATCCTCGGCCTTTTTTATTTTAAATGACTCCCGATATTTGCCGTTACTTAAATGGGAATGTTGTTTCAGCGCCGCTTCGATTTTCAAACAATCCAGCAAAAAAATGAATGCTACATTGCGATTACTTTTCTGCAGCACTTTTTATACGAAATCCATCTTGCTCCCATGTCTATAATAACTTAATTATGCTGGTATTCGCTATCATTACAAAACTTTCTTAAAAGTCATTATTGTACTCTTGAATAATAATATGAAATGAGGTAAAGTACAACTAGCGCTTTCTATTGACAAGTCGTTGTGTTTTCTATCTCACATCCAGTATTTAAATAAATAAAATTAATCCTGTTAAAATTAATAAAAATATATAACTTTTAAGTGAAATGGATCAGAAATCTTACTCAGATATAGCGGAAATACTAGAAAATGCTATTAATATTTTGGACGATGTATGGAAATTGGAAGATGTACAATTTCCTCAGAAACATATGGAAAATATTATGGAACTAATTGGTAAGTAAATATAGATAAAATATAATTAGGAACCTGGAAACAAATATTATTAATATTGCAGTAAATATTGGCTAAGTAAAATATTATAACAAATGGATAATTCTAGATATTAGATCAATCACTTATCTAATAAAATTCATTTCAACTGAGCACCTTTAAGTTATGAAATTTCTTTTTAAAACTTGAGTATTTCCTAGTTTTAGTCAGAGTTATTAAAAAAGGTTTTTTAAATGCTTAGTCATCATTAAGAAAATGAATTGTTACCTAAATTAGCCCATTCCAATTATAATATTATTATAATAATTTTTACAGTAATACCAGTCCATTAACATATTTATTTATTTATTTTGCATAGTACAATAAATAGTACATAACAGGAGTTTGGTAGACATGTTCTTATTTATGACTTGAAACAATTCTAAAAGTTTCATTCAAATATAAATATTAATTTCAAATACAGATACAGAAAGAGAAAGAACACAAAAGAAAAAAAAAAACTTTTGTTCATAAAAACTAAATTTTTATGCTTATAAGGAGAGTAAAATGCTTTAATATAGTGAAGAACAAAATAAACATCACTGACCACATTATGTAATATAAGTCCATGAGAACTAAAGATTCTCAACACTCTAACACTTCTCTAAACTTTATTACGTTGACAATAAAAAAGTAAATATTATTGAGTTGCATTACATTAATTGGATTTAGAATAACTGCCATATCAGGCGGATAACTTATTAGATATTTTTTTCTAAAATTTAAATAAAATGGACATTCAATAAAAATATGTGACAAATCATTAACCACACTACTGCACAATGGGCAACCATCATCAGTACTCCATATGTGTGTAGTTTTCTTATAGTAGATTCTTATTTGTTTAGAGGGCGAAACTTTTAGCTGGCTGACAATTCTTATTCTATCGAAATACTTATTAAACATAAGATACCTTTGGGCGTGATTTTTCAAATATATATTTTTATAAAGAATGTTATATGTTGATACCATAACCCTATCCACGTCCGCCTGGTACAGCAAATCTTTATATTTATTTATTAATTTTCTTTTTTGTTTCAAAACCAAAACTGGAACCTGCTCTTTCCAAAGCCCTTCACAGCCCATTTTTACAAACAGTTCCCTTACTTGAGACCAGTCCATTAACATATTTACCAAATAATATTTAATTTCAAATTTAATATTGTAATTACGAACTATTAACTATTAATTAATTAAATATAAAATATGGAAATATATATACATGCACTAAGTAAGGATTCCCTATCTTTAAATCTTTATTAATTCTATTGAATTGTACAAATATAATTAATAATTTTATTACTTTATAGGTAATGATGTGGTGAAACTTCTACAACAGCGATTATCTAAATTTATGTTCTGGGAATATCCTACTGATTTTGTTGGGCCTCTGTATGATGTGAGTAATTAGAATTGTTGATATAAATATTTATTAACAAATATAATATTAAGATTAGTAACAATTTAAATAGTTCTTAGTTAGAAGAGAGAACTAAAGAGAGAACGAATATACGTTCCATAATTAGGGATTCTTCCAATGGGACCCGGATCGCCCATTGTCAGCGCGACTAGATTGATAAGATTGCATACGGGTTAGTTAGCTAGCGCATTATCACAACTTCTAAAGTCTCTCTGTTTTGGCGGCCGCTTGTTTGGAGACTCCTCCAAACTTATTTTCTCTTGCTGAGTGGTTAGAGATGTGGACTGCCAGGACTGAGTTCGATTCCCATTCCTAGTCTTCGATTTTATGTGATGCAATATGAGTAATTTATAGTAAAGTATGTTGCAATCAGCATCCGTCCATGGCACCTGACTTGTAGTTGGGTAAAACCCGCCTAAAAAAAAAAAAAAAAAAAAGGCTTTACTTTACTTATTTTCTCCTGCGATTATGTCAAAGTTTCAAAATAGAGATTAAGCTTTGAAAAGATTATTCTCAATATATCATTAAATACCGTTAAAATACTAAACAGTTAGAATCCATCTCCTGGTAATGCGACTTTAGTGAGTGTTTTTTCCCTCAATTATTCGTGATTTTTTCTCGAAAATGGCTGCTACAATTTCTTTTTTAAACTTCCTAATCTAAATACACCTGTATAGAGCTGTACACATATAAGACTTTTCACTGAGATTATGATGAGTACTAGCAGAATGGTAGTTTAAATTCATTGAAATAAAAGGAATTTAGCTTTCATAAAATTAATTTAATAATATTGAATTAGGTATACTTAATTTTTACAACAAAAAAAAAACTAAAACAAAAAATCTAGTTTTCAAATTTAACACTATTTCGAAAATATTAAGACAACATCTGTAGTTGGAGATACTAGAGCAACGTTGAACACCGCATCCACGCTATTGACCGGGACGTTAAAATTAATTTCGGTTGGTTTCCCAGCCTAAGGATAATCAGGTTGTTCTAACTATTCTTAAACTGATCATATTAACTTTCTAACAGTAGCTTGACAACTTTCTAACAGTAGCTTGACACAGGAATCATCGATTATTCTCTGAAAAAAAAAAAAAAAAAAAAAAAATTGACTGCTTTATCAAGATTTAAAATTTATGTTATCTAACCTGAATACTTGGTTACGTGAAGTATTCCAATTGTAAACAAAACCCCATATTGGGCCAATTGATAGGCTCGGTTGACCGATACACGAGTTAAAAAAAAAGAAGCCTTTTTAAGTAAATTCTTTTCGAACATTTTTATATGATGCTTATGATAATTCTAATTTATTTTGCAGGCTATAAATATCTGTGAAAAATGGATTACATTATGTTCTACATTTACGGAATTATATTGGTCTCATACAGCATTACATCCATGGACTAATGGTCCATTTGTACCAACCAATATGAAACTATTTCTTAAAAGACTTCATGAGGTATGTCTAAAATAAAATGACACATATTCATATATTCATATATATATATATTCATATACATTATTCATATATTATGTAAAAATTTTTTTGTTTTGTCACAGTGGTATTATCCTCACTAAGGGGCAATAGTAATTATTTATTGTTAAACATAAAACCAGAAAATAAGCTTATTATTTTCCAAAGATTCACGGTTCATACCTAGTATTCAGTTGCCACATTGGGACCACACAAATAATCTTTGCTAAAGTACGAGACTTTTAGTAGTAACATAATAACAATGAGCACTAGCCCATATGCAAATACTCCACAAGGCTGATATCCTCATGTTAAACTTGAAAGCGAAAAGTGTCCTACTTGTAGAAGACATTCTTCCCGTATATCCATTTTCCTCCTGGTACTTCGGGGGATCTTTCTAGCCCGTACCTGCTCGTTCGGGTTTACCGGTCCCCCGTTGCAAGCAACGGGATCGTTTAACAAGAAGGGGATGTCACCACCATGGAAGGACTTTTAGTCCAATGCCCGACCATAGCAGAAGTGCCGAAGCACTCCCCCGCTTAACCCATTTAAGGGCAGGTTGAGATACGCTCAACCAGCGCGCAGAGTGATCCCACAACGTGGTCACACTCCACTCTCGGAAGCTAGAGAAAGCACTCTCTAGCAGGCTCTGGTGAACCGCGCACACCCAGCAAATGCGCTTCCAGCAGCGGGCTGGCTCCGGGGTTAATTTTATATTGCGAGTCTCCTCCCGCTCAACTCATGACCTCGGTCATTGGAGTTATTGGTTAAACCACGGCCACTGCGAATCCTACCTCAATTACAAGCAATTGGCTCGGAAAGTAGCTTGCGCCCGTAGTTCAGTATTTCAACTCTAACGAGCTAGCGTGACTGATCGCACGCCCGATGGATCTAATGTCCATCTACTGATTCCTGTCCATTGCCTCAAGCACAGGGGTTTCAGTAACCCAGGTAACTTGCAGGCAAGCCTGCAAGGGGAAAGGATCAGGATGGGTTGGGGGAGGGAATCCCCAACCTGAAGAGCCAGAGGCTGATTGTACCTCGCAGGGTGGGCGATGGCTTCGCCACAAGCCTACGCCAAATTGTCTCTGTTGTTGAAGTAAGAGTGCCACAACTAGATTTTACTTTCCACACAAGGACTCATACATAGCTTATTAGAAGATACGACTTGTCCAGAGCAGGGTCTCCCTTTTAGTCGCCTCCTATGACAGGCAGGGCATACCGTAGGCCTATTCTATTCCGGGACCTACACGGGGAGCCCATCACCGGACATTGAGAGGCTCTTAGGAAGAGAAAATCTAAGGGCAGCATGCTGGATTAGAACCTAGGACTTCCGCGTTGCTATTCCAACGCGCTACCACTGAGCTAATCCCTTTCTTCACCCCTGGCTTTTGCCAGTTATCTAGGGACGAAGATCCTAGTTTGTGTATTGTGTTTGTCCAGTTCGGAGCATGGAGTACTGAGCTGTGGTAACCCGTAGGGTCGCTACTCCCCAAGTAACTGCATGCAACAGAATAGCTGCCCTTATAGGGGGGGAGGGGTAAATTCTATGTTAAAAAAAATTATGAACAAAGTGAAATGTTATTGGTGTGTTGAGTCGTTGTGTGTAGCACGAGCGGATTAGTAAAAGGGCTGATGAGTATATATGTTTAAGAGAGAAGTATTAGTAATAATTAAGTAAGGGAAGGGATTAGCTCAGTGGTAGCGCGCTGGACTAGCAACGCGGAGATCACGGGTTCGATCCAGCCGTGCTAACCCTTAGTTTTCTCTTCCTAGGAGCCGCTACAGCCACTGTCCGTGATGGAACATGTGTGCTGTAACAGAGAAACACTGTCCGATGGCCCCGGCAGTGCACTGAAAGGCTCCGGGGCGCAAATACGCCCGATGTTGAGACGCCTTAAATTTAAAAAAAAAAAAATAAGTATTAATTATTAATAATCAACCACTGTTTTTAAAATAAATATATTATTCTCTAAGCAATTTTAATTACTTTACAATATCACAACTGTACCTTAATAAATCAGATGTATATCTAGAATAAAGGCAAATTACTATCACTGGCACTGAGTTTAAGAGAGCGATTCCTGAAGCAAGTGTTTTAGCTTGAATGTCTGTTCAGACTGTCTTGAAGGAATGCCTTCTAATTGTTCGTTAAAATCTTCCCCTGTGAGAAGAAGTGGGTAGACAATGCTGATAAGGTTCATGAACTTTTCCTGTAACTGTATTCGTCTACCTGCGTGTACTCTTTTTTGCCAACGTGCTTGCATTTTCTTCAAATAAAATAGATATAATTTCTTGCATCCATCACAAAAGCTTGCGAAAATTTAATTTTTAAACTGACTGACAGACAATCAATACCTTTTTAAAAATAATTTTTCCTTGAAAAATGTGATACAAATAAAAGTGAAACGTTTATACTAATGCAGCAACCATTCAAAATTAAAAAAATATATATATCGTTTTAACAGTTTTGCGAGAAATCACAAAAAAAAAAAAAAAAAAAAAAAAACATTCAGTAAAGATGTATTTCCGGTAAAAATGGATTTTGGCCGAATTCCAATCCGAATGGATTCTTGTCTCATGCGCTGGCAGTAACTAAACGGAAATACTAAGTTCCCTGCAACTTTTTTTTTTTTTTTTTTTTGAGATATTCTGTTAAAAAACACGCGTACATATACAGAATTCGCTAAAATTATTTTCTTCGTATTTAGGCGGCCATAAAACATGTACTTCCGGTTGTAAACGATCTAAATCCAGCATGATCGCAATACTTCCTTTTACTAAGGGAGTAATAGAAATAAAAAAAAAAAATGGTTAGTTTTATTGCATTTTATACTGAAAAAAAATATTAGAATATATACAAATTTCAAGAAGAGTTAAGGACTAGTGTTATAGTAAATAGGATTATTGTAGGTCATTAGCTTGCAATGCTGACTCGCGCGCACACCTTGTATTAAAAAATCCTGTCATGTTATTGAAGTTCGTTCAATGAATACAAATATTTGGCCACTTCTTTTAATAAAATCTGCAACCTTGTGTCAACATATTGTTTCTTCTCCTTCGAAAGGAAATAATGATTATAAAAAAAATTTTTTGTTTTTTTTAATGCAAATAAAAAATCTAGTTGAAATACTCATATGACTTTCTCTTAGTCCAATTTACATAATTAAATTAACATATTGCCTTCAAACCTTAGAATTTTCGCTAAATTTAACTGTTTTGAATATCATATATATAGTTAGAAGAACCTAAACTAAAGATGACAATTTGAGAGGAGCTTGACCTTCTAGCTTCCCGAGAACCCCCCTGAAGTATACTAACTTGGAAAAAATATTTCAAACAAAAGTAATAGTTCTTTATATGTGTGTGTGTGTGTGTGTGTGTGTGTGTGTGTGTGTGTGTGTGTGTGTGGTGTGTGTGTGTGTCATGTATCCCACGTTCAAAGAAATTCGTCAGTATTCTTTATCAAGCAAAATTGTGGGAAAACTGAAAAATATCGTTCAATAAATTTGCATTTCTGGTCACCCGATTTTCTTTGATCACCACATTTTGGCACTAATATTTAATTCTTATTAATATTTTTTTTAGATGATGAAATCGTATATTATAAGAATATTGAACTTTACAGGAAAACCTAACGTCATTTCTACACCAAAAAGTATTACTAATATTTTGAGGAGTATTTCAAGTAAAGAGTGATGTCAATGTGTGTGTGTGTGTGTGTGTGTGTGTGTGTGTGTGTGTGTGTAGCTAGTTGGCGAAGATGAAAGAAAAATCATTATCATAACATTATAATTAATATTATTCGTCTTTGGGGAGGGACCAACCCCACGCTATCCAAAACCCTTCTGGGCTCATATAGCTACCCCAAAGTAAAACAACAACAAACCGGGTCTAATACAAAAATCCAGACCCGGGTTTTAACTCATCTAAGATTCACCGCAATCCGAACAAATTGGACCATAATCTTAGCCTAGGAAAGTAGCCTAAGCTTTTCCACAGACATCCTATTCCGACCAAAGATCTTGAACCTAATTTCCGCAGTATCCAAACATCTGTCACAAGATGAAAAAATCATTATCTTAACCTCTCTCACGCATTGGTCTAGTGGCTAGCGCAATCGCCTTTAGTGCGAGAACTCAGGGTTCAAATCCCTTGAGAGGAAAAGATGGTGTTGACTGACTCAGCATCATAGGGTAGGACCTTGGCCTCCTCTCCTGCCATTCCTCTCTCACTTCCGCAATCCTTCTCCATCTTCTTATTTCGATGCTTCTCTAATCGGACTCCACTTCATCCAACCAACGAAGTCTCATCTTCCTCTTTTAGCTCCTCCAGAGTGACCAGTCCACATTTTCTTCGGAATTCTTGCATTTTCCATTCTTTCCAGATGCCCCAACCATTTAATTCTTCCTCTTTTTATCCATCCCACCAGATCCTGATCCTGGTACAGTTCTATCAGTTCCCTGTTTTTTCTTATTCTATACCTCTCTCCTTCCCTTATAGGACCAAAAATCTTCCGTAGGATCTTCCTTTCCCAAGCGTTTGAAATTCTAGTGTCCTCTTTTGTCATCACCCAAGTTTCGCTGGCGTGTACGTACAAATAGGCCTTAAAATGGTCTTATATATATATATATTACCAGTTAAAGCTTCCCTAGAGAGCGCACGGAATCTTAACACTTTCTGAAGAGCCCACACACACCTATTTGCAGCTGTTAGTCTACATTTAATTTCAATGCCGCACTAATTTTTCTCGGTCATGACTGCCCCTAAATATTTGAAGCAGCCAACCTTTTCGAAATAATAAGGTGCGCACACGGTCTCCACTTCAAGTATTGTGCTCCGACTGGTACTGACTATAAGCTTCGTTTTTCCTTCATTAATTACCACGCCTAACTTTTTCGATGCTGCTTCGAATTCCTGAAATGCACCCGCCAGAAAAGCTGCCTTCGATCTTCCCGTTAGCACGCAACGTCAGCGTACGCCATATGTTGACTTAACCTATTATAGATTCTCTGCCTTTTGGGCAAATAAGTATAGCTCTTGTAGCCTTTTCTAATGCAAGACTAAAAAGTAGAGGGAATAGGGGTATCCTTGCCGTAAGCCTTTTATGTAAGAAGAATTTCTCCGAGAAAGAACCCTGCACCTTTAACACAACTTTTCGCGTCAAGCAGAGTTATCGCCGTTAACCGTATTAATTTAGCCGGGGTGCCAAAATTCTTCATGCAAAGAAAGCAACTTCTTTCTTCCCAAACTGTCATATGCCCGTTTGAAATCGATAAACAGGTGGTAGAAAGTTACATCATACTCATAACATTTCTCCAACATGTTTCTTAGGAAAGAGATATGGTCTATGGTTGTTCTGCTTTGCCTAAACCCCCTCTGGTATTCGCCAAGTGTGTTTTCAGCCCATTTATTTAACCTATTCATTAAAAAGGGCAGAGAAAATTTTGTAGGATGTATTTAAGAGAGATATTCCAGGGTAATTGTTACATTCTTGCTTGTTTCCTTTTTTATAAATGGGGCAAATAATTGAAATATTCCAATCTTCAGGCATCCTTTCAATAGTCCAAATATCCCAAATCAAAAATTGTCTATTCTCTCTAAAAAAAAAAAAAAAAAATACACCAGATAAATCAGTTTTTTGAAATTTCATTGTAACAGTGCTATCAATTATACTAATATTATAAAAGCAGTAGATTTTACTGAAGTTGATACTTGAAAGAGTTATTACTGTTCCCAGAAACCTCCAAATAAATGTTCCCAATAAATTGTCAAAAAATAGAAGTTCAAATAAAAGTAAGAGGCATTCATATGTGTAGATCTTATACGGTGTTGAAAAAAAATCATTATAGCCATGGTCGACAAAATCACGAACAACAAAAAAAAATAGCAATCAGTAAAAACGGAATTCCGGTTTTAAAAAAAAAAACACACACACACACAAAACCGTTCGCTATATTTCCTACCTAAGCGGTGAAAAACCTGCAGTTTCTGGTGAAAACTCAACTTGATGAAAATTTAATCTGTTCACTTCCTGTCACTTACCGTAGATTGTTACATTGTTATAGGGGATATTGTATAAACGCATTGAGATACTGAAAGATCTATTATGCCCCTCGGACTTTTTCAAGTGTACTTATGCTGCCCATCAACGGGCAGTGAACTGTGTACGCTTCTAGGCAGAAAAAAAAATTCTAAGGTCAACCCTGCTGGACTTGAACTCGGGACCTTCGCAAAGCTAGTCCAGTGCGCTACCACTGAGCTAATCCCTTCCCACTTACCGTAGTAGTAAGAGGAAGTGAAATTGGAATTGTGGTTGCAAATATTTAAAAAAAAAAAAAGAGGTTTTAACTTTTAATTTACCAGCCTACATTTCCTTTTAATTTCAAGGCCATTCAATCTTATTTTATCAGAACAAGTTTTCGTAAATATAATTTAGGGTAAAGTTCAACGTTGTCAGAATAACCAGCTGTGATATAACCTTGGCATAACCAGTAATTAAATATATTTTTATAAATATATATTTAAGGCAATATTTTAAGTAGATTTCAATATTCTTACTTTCTCTTAGTGTTGCCATCGTGGAAAATTTTCCAAATTGAATTTCCATTAGAGATACATGTTTTGAGGTCCCCTGAATAAGAAAAAAAAAAGTGTGAATAAAAAATATGTCAAAAAAAACAAGGGAAATTGGAAAATGAGCTCAAACTTGATAATGCGTTTATGCAGTACCATAGCATCTGATGCGATAGAAGGACACGAAGAAATTCACCAACCGGTAGTGCAACTTTAATCAACATTTTTTTCTTAAGTTGTGCGTGTTTCTCGACAATAATGCTAACGATTTTCTTTAAATTTCGTATTTGAAAATTATTTTTTGGGGTTTTCTGAGGATTTGTAATTTTACGTTTTCCTGTAAAATGCCACTTCAGTAAAATATACCGTGCTGCCATCTGTATAATAGTAACATACATTAAAAACATTGTTAGAGTATAATGGGTTTAAGAAGGAGAGAAATTGGGTTAGATATATAAATGAACTAGAAGTAAAGCTGAACACTTCTATAACTAGAAAAGTAACACAAACTGCCTGGACTTAATACTAAAATATATAAAAGAGAAAGGTTGTTGACGCGTTGTGACTGCTGTATGAACATTGCTGCAAGACTCCCGGAAGACTCTCCCGTAGCTGTATTTAAATAGTTTCTCCCACTCCAGCCTGGCCTACGCTAGAGAGGGATCCTGTCAGATTTTATGTCTCTCTCTCTCTCTCTCTGCTATGGATTCCTCTCTATGGATATAGCAAAGCGATTTAAAATCTATTCCAAATTTGAAGAAAATTGGGTAACCGGAAGAGCGGAATTTATAATATAATTTGAGAGATTTTTGGCATTTTCTCACAAGTAGTTGTAATGATTGTTCTTCAAATTTGGAATTATAAAAGATGTTAATTTTCAAGAGCTTTTTCTCCACACAAATCTGAAGTAACTTGCAATAAATTGAAAACTTTTGTCTTTGGTCATTCCTACAGGGTTAGGTTGCCTTCTAGGGAAGATTGGTTAACCCTGGGTCCGTCTGGTGTGATTCCTGAGAATTATCTCCGATGCTACACGGACGGTTCCAGGATGGATGGTAGGTCTGGGGCTGCCGTCTATTTTGAGACGGGAGATCATTTGGTAGCGCCTCTTGGTGAGTGGGCCACCGTTTTCCAGGCTGAGGTTTATGCAATTCTTTGCTGTATTTTGGATGAGAGGGTCCGTAACACTAATTTTGTTTGTATCTGCTCGGACAGCCAGGCTGCGTTGAAGGCGCTTAATTCATGTGTCTTCACTTCCAGATTGGTGTTGGAATGTTCTAAAAGACTGGAAGATCTTTCTTCATTAAAGGATGTGCTTCTGGTCTGGGTTCCAGGTCATATGGGAATCTTTGGGAATGAGGAGGTGGATAGGTTTGCCAAATTAGGTGCCTCTCTCCCTTTCATTGGTCCAGAGCCTGCTGTTGGTGTGTCTTCTAGCACATGTTTGTCGGGCTTTCAGACGTGGATGACCTCACAGCTTTCATCCTTATTGATGAGTGCAGTGGGTTGTCGGCGGTCTAAAATGCTCATTGGGGGCCCGGACGGAGCTTTGAGTAGCGGGGTCCGATGTCTTTCACGGACCTCCCTCAGGCATCTGGTTGGATTCCTCACTGGGCATTGTGGTTTAAGGAGACATCTCTATATAATGGGACTCGTGCCTGACCCCTTTTGTAGAGTTTGTGAGACTGAGGAGGAAACACCCATGCATCTGATGACGAATTGTTTGGGTTGTGAGGAGATTAGGTTTAGGACCTTCGGCCGGAATAGGATATCGGTAGAGGATCTTAAGCTGTGTCCTTTTAAGGTTTTGGTCCGATTTGTTCGGTCTGTGGTGAAACTTAGATGGTTAAAACCTGGGCCTGGATTTTCGTTCTAGTCCCAGTGGTTGTTATTCTTTAGGGGTAGCTATATGGGCCCTGGGAGGCTTTGGATAGCGTAGGGTTTGCCCTCCCCTTCTGTGAATAATAATAATAACTTGCAATAAATCTGTTTCTATAACTAACTACCTTTAGAGTAAAACTAATGTAAATTTTATTAAATAAATTATATATCCCACTTTAATAAACTAAGAGGAATGTAAGTGTTTCCTGGTATATATGCTTGTTTGTGAAATCTATTGTTTGTTATTTGAATAATCAACATCTAAACAAAACGTGTTAAAACTAATAATTATCTACTGTTATCAAAAAAATAAATTATATTTCTTTATTTCGAAATAATTTTTATATAATTTAAGTTCTTTGTAATATTGTACATTGTTTCGATAAAGTTTTTTAAGAAATTCAATTACTTTTGTTGTTCAATTCAATTTTTTATTAATTACATGTACTGTTAATTAATCTTATGGAAACATATTATACAAATAACTCTCTCCCAGGACGAACAATTAGTAAAATTATAAATCCCCAAGAATATTATAAAGTAATTAACATTTTTGTATTTTATTCAGTAAATATCTGTTAAAGTGGATAAATTCATCCAATAGTTATAATCTCATGAGAATATCCTGCGGGTCATTCCCTTTAATAATTATTGTAAAATGTGGATGGTTGAGGTTCGTAACAAAATATAATTAATCATAATTATTGTAGAACAATGAACAATCCTATCCGTTTTATAATCAAATTTATCAAATAATGTCATTATATATTATTGGGATATAAATTATAGAACAGTCATAGAATATATTCTTATTAACAGTAGAATCTTACAACACTTTTTGTTTATAATAACAGTTTTATTTAAAACAAATATAAAAGAGCTTATTTAATTCTAATTCTTCAAAATATAATAAACCTTGACATTCTACTACAATTTTACGCATCTTTTGTGCAAGCTTTTCAATTTTGATGACGGTACCACTCTTTTGATTTTGAGGAGAAAAACTCCTTGGTTTCTCCTAATCGCTCTGTATCATAATTTTCGTAGTGTCATCCTTTGCATAAATGGATCATAAATCAGAAAAGATCGTCATCAGAAGATGCAAAACCAGGGCTGTAGGTAGGGAGAAACAATGTTCTGTATCATGTTACAGAGTGACTTTATTTTTAAGGTTAATTAAAAAAATCTGATGGGAAACACCCACACAACTTTCTCTAACTCCTCTAAATACAGATATATATAAAATGAATAATTTTATTTAAATTTCTGATTTTTACTGATTATGTCCTAACGTAAAAAGATAACAGACATAGGCATTGTAGAGGGAGACATTGTAGGCATTTGAAGTTTCAACTTTTCAGATTCCTCAGAACCACCTAGAAACAATTTTTTCAGAAAAATGTCTCTGAAAATGCTACAACCATTCCAATTTAATGGAAATCGTTCTAAACCGTTTTCGCGATAATTCCAAAAAAAAAACTCAAAAACCAATTCTGTAAAAATGCACTTCTGAGAAACCGATTTACTTCAAATTAGAAATTCTATCAAGGTTTCTAAGTTTTATTAATATTATGTAGATCGTAAAAACCATATAGTATACTGAAGTGGTATTTTAGAATAAAGCCTAAATCTACTGTTGTTCCCCTAGAACCCCCCCAAAAATAAATTTACCCAGGAAAATATTTTAGATAAAAGTGATAGATATATAATGGGGTTGTTGAAGGAGAGAAATGGTGTGGTTTAAATGAATTAACAGAATATGGTTATCACAGTATAATATGTTAAATGACACTGACTGCCTGGATTTTACACTTGAAATGATAAGAGTATGGTAGAGTGGAAAAGGGGTAATGACACGTAGTGATGAACTCAGTAGTATGAACTGTCCTCCTATCTGCCTCCCGTCGCTGTATTTATGTGGTTTCTCCCACTCCAGTCCGAGAGAGTGGTCCCTTCATTTTGTCTCTCTGCTACGAATACTCTCTTTGGATACTATTACATATATTATGTGTGTAGATAATTATATAATTAACCTGATGTGCCTGTGGCATGGGAACCTAAGCCTATATGGCTTTTATCCCCCCCTCCGATGCTCCCCATATCATCCCCTTAAATAGTCTCCTCCGGTAGCCTACCGGTCAGTCTACAATACCTAAGATCCTTTAACTCCAACTCGCCCAGGCAATCCTGCGAGAGTGGTACCCTCCCAAAGACGCGAAACCTAGTACCAGCGAAATGGGGACACTGACATAAATAGTGATACACCGTTTCCCTGACTCCGTCATCGCAATTCTGACAAATGGGAATAGACGTCCTCCCTATGTCAAACAAGTGACTAGACACCCAAGTGTGTCCAGTGACTACCCCCACCAAGGTCCTCAGACCTGTCCTACTAAGGGACCGGAGGTAATCCGAAACTCCCTGCTTGATTCCTTTTATAAATCTTTTGGCTTGGAGGCACCCCTGCGTGCCCCACCAGCATTTCTCCAAGACTCTCGTCTTCCACAGTATAATATGATAAATAGACACTGACTACCTGGACTTTACACTTGAAATGATAGAGTATGGTAGAGTGGAAAAAAAGGGGTAATGTTCTCCGATCTGTCTCCCGTCGCTGTATTTATGTGGTTTCTCCCATTCCAGTCCGAGAGAGTGCTCCTGTCATTTTGTCTTTCTGCTACGAATACTCTCTTTGGATACTATTACAGATATTATGTGTGTAGATAATATACCATGTTTATAGGAAATCGTTTAAGCCGTTTTCTGAAAAAAAAATCACGAAAAACTGAAAAAAAAAGTTCAGTAAAGTCGCACTTCCGGTTGATGGATTTTGTGCGAAATCTTCGCGGTTGATGCGGTGGCAATGCCCTTACATAACTTGTTTAAAAAATGGAAAATCAAAATCAACCCCTCTAAATTTAAAACGTAGTCTCAGACGCTTAACTCTTTCAGCTATCCTTCTTACTGGCACCATAATCCCAATGGTAGGCCAAGATCGCTATCTCGGTTTATACTTAGACACTCGACTAACTTTGGGACCCTCACACTAGGCTAACTAAACGGACGATTGAAACTTCTTTCTAGACTGCTTGACCGACCTCTAAACTCATATAATAACACTGACATAAACCAGTATGGATTTACGGATGCGAGGTTTTGGGTTCAACAGAGCCTCCCAATTTATATCGTATCCAATCCTTTTCGTGGCCAAAGTTCTTCAGAAAATCATTAGTGCTTCTGTCTCCAATGTAATCCTCCACAGTGATCTTAAAATTTCTCTTGTCCACCACCTAATAACATCCCGTTATAAAAATTGCCATGATTCCACATCTGCCCATCCTAACTAACCCTCTTAGCCTCAATCCATTTGCTGTCTTGTCTATGAAGTCGTTCATTGTTGGCATCTTAACCTCCCAGTCAGTGGATTCGCTCGTTCCGTATGAACCACGGTGCACCCAAGGCGTTGCGCAGGACTCTATTTTGGAAGTTTTATAACCTATACATTACAGTTTTGAAGCCCCTACCCAGACGGGGCAGGCATAAATTAGTATAGAGGTTTAGCATAGTCTGCAGCATTGCAGTTTAAGTGGCGTCCGTCTGTCAATCAATGGATAGAGCTGTCTAAGTGTTTGTTAGTCCAGTTAACGAAATAATTACTTTAATTTAACTTTGTATTAATTCCATAATTCCATTGAATTGACACACATTTGTAATTAAAATTTGGCATTCATTTTATAGAAAAATAAAGGAATAATAAATTCACTTATTGAGGGAAATGATATCTTTTATACAGTCAAGTATATTATATATTTGAAGAAAAAAAATTTATTCCCTGATTAAAGAATAACTAGTTTCACAACTTGTTTGTTAAATAAGTTCTTAAACACCAAATTGAAGACTTTCTAATATTTACGTATTACTTTTTTTTTTTTATTATTTGTCAATTGCAGGTTAATTAACGGTAGATTATAAAGACAGAATATGTTGAAAGATTTAACAAATCCCCCCTCCACAAAAAAATTTAGTGTGAAATCTGACAGAACTTTTTCCTGACTGCAATTAATAAAATTTAATGAACAAATTTTCTTTAAGTTTGCTAAGTTTACTAAACTTTCAGTTGGACTGGGCATAAAAAGATGTGTTATAGGGGAAGGTTGGCTATACTGATTAATAGTTATACATATTATATGGCAGCGCCATCTGTTTCAACAAACAAAACTTGTAGTGGCGGTTAAATTTAAATTTAAATAATAGGTCTCAGTAAAATGTTTAATATAAAAGTGATATCTGGCGCAGTCATTCCAATTATAAATGACAAATTTTCTTCAAAAAATTATAATTAATTATAATGTTTACTTGTTTTCAATTTTATAATCATTGACAGAAACTAAACTTAAAAGGAAATCGTTGGAGTGGTTTTCGAGAAAATCGCAAAGAAGTAAAGAGGAAAAAAAACGATCAGTAAAGTGGTACTTCCGGTCTGGAATTTCGACAGATACTGTCGGATCCCATGGTGACACCTAAATGGTATATTAAGTTTGAACTTTCTGCGATTTTTCGTTTTTGAGCTATGCTGTTCATACACTCGCACACACAAACATACACACACACACACACACACACACACACACACACCATTTTTCAAAAACCCAAAACGTGTATTTCCGGTAAAAACACGATATCGAAAATTTGACACGATTGTAATACTTCCTCTAACGACAGTTAGAGAAAGTACAAAAAAAAAAAGAAAATCTGGTGTCAATTACATTTAAACGAATTTCTCTTACTACGATATGAAAAGATTTTCTTCACAATTATAATTCTTATTTTTGTGCCTTAAAATCGTCGGCATTTTTTATGGAGAAAATCACAAAAAACTGAAAGAAAAATCTACGTTCAGTAAAGTCGCACTTCCGGTCCGAACCGTTTTTTTTTTCAAACTGTGAATTTTAGCAACTTATATCATTCTAATTAATATTATTTAGTTGATAGAATTAATTATTATAATAATAAATATAATAATAATAATAATAATAAATTTTTATTTGTTTCAAACATGTGTTTGGTACAAAGTGAGTTGGTACAAAATAGGTAATACATTATGTTTGGAATTTAAAATAAATAGCGACAATAATATTAAGTAAATACAATAAAATGAAATAAAACTATTTCACCAATTATTATCAGCAATTAGAAGTAGAGAGAGAAAGGGGAGAATGAAATAATATAAAAATGAGAAATGAACTACAAAATAAAATAGAAACCGTCTTAGTAAAGATAATGACAATAACAATGACTTGCAATAATAATTATATTAATAAAACATAAAATTATAATTCTTCATAAACTTAAACATGCATTGAAATAAATAAAAAAGGTTTAACCAAATTTCAAAAGTAGAAATTTGTACAAGAAGCAGTCATTGACCTGTGGTATTATGGCGATAGAAACATAAATAATATGAGGTATGAGGATTGGCAAACAATGAAATTATTTTGAAAAAATTAGGCTTACTATTTGGCTTTTAATTTTATACTATTGATGACAAACAGAAATATGTCGTTCACTTTCTCTTTTGTTAATGAATTTAAAAGGTTTTCAATCAATTCAAATGGGCCACAGTTTAGTTTTATATATTTTAATAAAAATTTATTTCTAAATGAAACGAGAGCAGGACATTGAAATAAAAAATGATAAACATCGTCGATTTCTTTATTTGTGCATAGCGGACAATATTTATCTGAAAAAAATTGAACTCTCTCCCCGCGCACCAAAATTCTAGGAAATTTTTTTGAAATCAGCCGCAATTGAACTACTACCCGTAATTTTTCTATATTACAGTCAAAGTTAAAATAGCTTGGCTGACACCCTAGAGGACTTATCAGTCTATAGTGAGAATTGAAAGAGGAATTTATAACTGTCTCAATGTCCAAACAAATTAAGTTAGAATTAATTATAGCACATTGTTGAACTGAAATAGCACATTAGTGGAAAATATTATCCCACGCCTCTCCCCTAAAATCCCCTTATATGAGCTCTTTATATGTGTAGTTAATATTTAAACTTTTCTTTACTTTCAATAAAACGCACTTCCGGTTATCCGATTTTCTTCAAACTCGGGATTTCAACAACCATATTTAATTCTAATTAATATTAATTAGATGATAGAATTGTGTGATAACTAAAATAGCACTTTAGAGGAACCCCTTCCCCAAAAGTCCCTTTAAATGAATTTTCCCGGAGAAATGTTTTAAATAAATAGTGTAGCTCGCTGTACGTGTAGTTGTCATAACAAGTTTAAAGAAACTCGTCGGAGCCATTTTTAAGATAATCACAAAAAACTGGAAAAAAAAAAAATCAGTTACGTGGCACTTCCGGTTGATGCATATTTCCGGAAATAAGTGCAACAACTAAATCACTGCTAATGCTTCTCTTTTCAGTCAACAGTTTTTCAAAAGTAGATCTTATAATTTTTTTTTCTTTCTCTTACTCTTTAAGAGGAAATATTTAGGATGGTGTCAAATTTTTTAAATTGAATTTTAGAGAATTTGTGTGTGTGAACAATGTATCTTAAAAACTAAAATCGAAGGAAGTTTAGCATGGAATTTAATATTCCAATTACATTATCATTACATATGACACGAAGTTTTCGGTCAGTTGGTCCAGCAATTTCAAGTGATTTTTCGTTTCAATTTTTTCGGATATTTCTCAAAAAGGGTTACAACAATTTCTTATAAACTTCTCAAACATTTCTTTAAAAAAAAAATATTATTATTATTTTTTTTTTTTTTTTTTGGAAGGTTCAGGGAAGCTGTAGTGTGGAGTTTTCCTCTGAAATGTCACTTCAATTCAATCTCTTAATTTTACAACCTATATATAATATTTTGATCCATAAAAAGCATTGACAGAAATCAAAATTTGAAAACATAAAGTCTGGTATCAAAGTGATCTGGTCTGATTTCATATAAAAGTGATAGGTTCATATTTCTGCATTGAGCATTTCAAAAATAACGAACATTTTTTTTAACCGTTTTCGAAATTATTCCAAAGAATTTAAAAAAACATATTCTATAAAAAGTAGCACATCCGGTTGATTGATTTTCTTCAAATTTGGAATTCTATCAATTCTTCCAATGTGTATTAATATTATGTGAGTGGTAAAACCATATATTATATACTGAAGTGTTACTTTAGAGGAAAGCATATCATTGCTGTACTCCCAGAAAATCACTTACAAAATACATTTTCTCGGTATAAATATTTCTAATAAAAGTGATAGGTGAGAATCGTTGGTGCCGTTTTCGAGAAAATCACGAAAAATTGAAAAAGAAAAAAACATTCTGTATAGTCGAACTTTCGGTTGATGGATTTTATCCGAAATCTTCGTTTCTTATGTTAAACGATATACCCAATTTGAACTTCCTGCGGACTTTTCGTTTTTGAGATATTCTGTTGTAATGACATGGCAGGGTCATAGCAATGTCAGACCTTCACAACACATAACAAAGAAAGAATAATTTATAACTAGTGGCCTAGCCGGCTGCTGTCTTCAAGACAAGGCCGCGGCCAAACAAACAGAACCAAGGGTCAATGCTTTACATCAAAGCAAGCAACGCTAAGGCTGGCCACTGACCTAAATCACTGGTCACCGAAATAACCAAGGTCGCACACTAGGACAGACGTCTTGGTGTGGGTGTTGCTAACACTAATATATAAACTTCTCCCCACGAACCTTTCGCTAAAAACATTTTTTCGTATTTAGGGCACCCCAAAATATGTATTTCCGGTGAAAACTCAATTTCGAAAAATCTGGCGCTCACACTCAGGAGTGAGAAAAAGTAAAAATCTTTAACCGGATTAGTTCACCTCTAGGCACAATCGTAATAACCAGAGGTTGATTGAGGAAATCAAGGCTGACCATCTTCTTGGGATGCCAACTGATAGGATGGTTCCTAGGTATAATTTCGAAAGGAACTTCCAAATTGTTATACCGAGCAGAGGCGAATGGGACTGTGACCCCCCTGTTCGGTAACTCGATCTGGTATAGAGACGGATCCAAAACTCCGACTGGGGCCTATGGGGGCAGGCCTAAAGTTAAGATTAAGGCCAGCCTAGGGAAGTACACCACGGTCTTTCAGGCTGAAGTCGTGGCGTTACAACTCTGCGCTAGGAAGATTATAAGGCAAAGTATAGTGGGTAGAAGAGTGGCCATATACTCCGACAGTCAGGCAGCCCTGAAGGCACTTTCCTCACACCAAATAGTCTCAAGACTGGTGTGGGACTGCCTACTTGCCCTCACCGAGGTGGGTACTCGGAATAAACTGACACTCGCCTGGGTGCCGGGACATGCGGGGTTCCTGGGCAATGAGAGGGCGGATGCCCTAGCGAGGGAGGGTTCGCAGGATACCTTTATAGGCCCCGAACCCTTCTGCGGCTTATCCAGGAGCCTCATTCAAACTTCTATCAGGGGTTGGATAGAAGAACAGCGTCTGCGTTGGTGGGAGAGAACACCAGGACAGAGGCGGCAGGCAAAGCTCTTTATCAAAAGACATTTGCCTAAATTTACCAGAGATCTACTGAGCCATACCCGAAGGAATATAAGCCTAATTGTGGGTCTACTAACTGGGCATTGTAGGCTGAACAGACATATATACCATCTACAACTTGCAGATAATGCGGCATGCCGATTCTGCAAGGCAGGGGAAGAAACCCCGGCGCACATCCTTTGTGAGTGCGCCGGCCTGGCGAGGATTAGGTTTCTTCAATCGGGGACAGGTAATCTCGAAGCTATGAGCTTCATGACGGAGCCGCACTCAGCTTTGCTAGGATTGATTAGGAAAGCTGGGGGTTGTGCTATAATTTAAGGGGATCCACAAAATAGACCTAGTCTTGTAGGTCGCAGTGGAATGAGGCTCGCCCTCGCCCCTCCCCATTTCTTATCTAACCGGATTAGTTACATTACTCGGAAACGTTTGGAAATTTTCTCAACAACGACACCAAGGATTTTCTTTAAACATTGTTTGATAACTCTGCACATCAAAAAAAAAAACCTATCACTTCTATTTGTAATATTTCTCGGAAAAAAATTATGTTGGGATGGAAGTAGGATATCAGGTTTATCTCTAAATTGTATAACCAGCCAGTATTTCTGAGTTTGAGGTTGTCATGCGGTCTACGATCATGTAGCTACGTTCAACTGACTGGTCTGTGTACCAGTTAAATGTCATACTCTACTGTTCAGCGCCTAAAATTCCGAGTAAAAAATCCAAGTTGTCAATTAAAATTAATTATTGTAGTGAAAGAAAGGCGCCTCGAGTAATTTTACACCAGATTTTGTTTAATTGTGTGGTTTTTTTTTTTATCAGATCGCTTTGAACAATTACAACGTGTTTGTTCTAATAAGACGTGTTTCTTCTACAATGGAAATATTTTTATCATCTTATTCACCATCAAAACAGGGACAGAAGTTGAACAAAAGATTCCAAACTATTGCTGGCTGTAATTAAATGGTCACATATGTATAAACAACTCGAATTACTATTCCTTTTTTTTTAAAACATAGTAATCATCCTTGTAGTAATTAATATACATTTAAGGACAGAATAAAAATTCTTATAACAACAGACATAGAATTTAAAATTACTATAACCCCGATTTAATAGAAAAACAGTGGCACTCTAATTATCAATTTTAGAAGGCAAGAATAATTTTATATCTTTAATCTGATCGTCCAAAAATGGTAGTTCAATTATTATTATTATCTTTGCTACTAATAATGATAATAATTATTATAAAATGTGTTGTTTATCAATTTCACATTCTTTCGTGAATATCTCACGCAGTTATTTTGTTTAAAGCAATTTTTTTTTTCCCAATGCTAAATAAGGAACTTCATAGGTGAAGTTCTCATTGTAATTTACAAAGATATAATTGACATATTTTTTGCAAGTTATTATTTTTATTAAATAACTTTAATGAAGCATCGTTTATTTGTTTTTTTTTTTTTTTGAAGCGTGTCCTTTCATCCCGCCAGAATACCAATAAAATCATTTAAATAAAATCAATCAGCCACTTAGAAACAATAAGAAAACTCTGGTGTGAAACACTTACACAACATTCTCTTACTCCTGTTCTCAAAATTATAATTGACAAATGTTATAGTTTGTGTATCAAAAATATAACGAAATTCGTCGAAAACTAAAAAAAAAAAAAAAAAAAAAAAAAACTGTTCAATAAATGCGCAATTCCGGCTTATTAACTTTCTTAAAACTTGAAATTTTGACCATTTATTTATATCTAATTAATTTTGTTTGGATGATAGAATTGTATAGTCAACTATGATACCACTTTAGAGGAAGCTGTAACCTCACCCCTCTCCTAAAAGTGCCCTTAAATGAATTAACCCAGAGAAATATTTTAAATAAAAGATGTAGATCTTTGCATTTTTAATTTATATACGAAGTTTCAAGAAAATTGTCGGAGCCATTTTTGAGAAAATCGCGAAAAACTGAAAAAAATCATTTAGTCAAGTGTTAAAACGAACGCACTTCCGATTATCCATTTTTTTTTTTTCCAAAAATCCGGAATTTCAACAACATATTTAATTCTAATTAACATTATTTAGATGATAGAATTTGTCTAATAAACTGAAAATTGCAGTTGAGATGGAAACTTAACCCCACCTCTCCCCAAGAAGTGGCCTTAAATGAATTTTTCCCAGAGAAATGTTTCAAATAAAAATTGTAGCTCTTTGTATGTGTAATTGATATACGAAGTTTAAAGAAAATCTTCGGTGCCATTTTTGAGAAAATCGCAAAAAACTTTAAAAAAAAAAAACTAGTAATGTGATACTTCCGGTTGATAACGACCGTCTGATCCGTATGGTGATACCTAAACTAAATATCATGTTTCAACTTTCTACGGTATTTCGTTTTTGAGCTATGCTGTTCACAAACATACACACACACACACACAGACCACTTGCTAAAAACGACTTTTTTGAATTCAGGGGACCTCAAAACGGATATTTCCGGTGAAAACTTGATATCGAAAATTTGACACGATTACAGTACTTCCACTTACTAGGAGTAAGTGAAAGTATGAGAACTAGGTATCTGTATGTGAACGGTATAGCTCAAAAACGAAAAATCGTAGAAAGTTCAAACTTGATATTCCGTTTAGTATCACCAAGGAATCCGACATCTGTCAAAATTCCTCAACCGGAAGTACCACTTTACTGGTTGTTTTTTTTTAGTTTTTGCGATTTTCTCAAAAATAGCTCGAACGATCTTCTTCAAACTTGGTATATGAACTACACATACTAACAGTTCCAACTTTTATTTGAAACATTTCTCCGGGAAAATTCATTAAAGGGCACTTCTAGGGGAGGGGTGGGGTTAGGTTTTCATATTAACTGCTATTTCAGTTTATTAGACATTTCTGTCATCTAAATAATGTTAATTAGAATTAAATATGTTTTTGAAATTCCGAGTTTGAAAAAAAATCGGATAACCGGAAATGCGTTTGTTTTAACACTTTACTAAATGATTTTTTTCACTTTTTCGCAATTTTCTCAAAAATGGTTCCGATGATTTTCTTGAAACTACGTTTATATACTAAACATGCAATGATCTACCTCTTTTATTTAAAACATTTCTCTGGGAAAATTCATTTTAGGACACTTTTAGGGGAGGGGTGGGGGTCTCACAGCTTCCTCTAAAGTGGTATCATATGGTTGATTATACAATTCTGTCATCCAAACAGAATTAATTAGAAATAAATAGATGCCCAAAATTCCGAGTTGTAAGAAAATAAGTAAACCGGAAGCGCGCTTTTACCTAACTATTTTTTCAGTTTTCGACGAATTTCGTAAAATTTGGTACACAAACTATAACATTTGTCAATTATAATTTTGAGAACAGGGGTAAGAGATTCTCAGTTGTGTGAGTGTTCCACACCAGATTTTTTTTTTTTAAGTAAGATGGACTTTTCCTGCCCACCAGAACTCTTCTTTAATCTATTTTCTCAGAAAAAATGTTCTCAGAAAACAGTGCTTGTTCTCTATATGTATAGTTAAGATGCCAAGTTTAATGAAACCCATTGGTATCCCCGTGGAGAAAATTCAGAAAACTAAAACCAGTCGTATTTCTTGGTCAACTTATTTTCCACTCGAACCTGGAATTTTGACAACACATTTAATACCAATTTATAACTAAATAGATGACAATATTGTATAAAATAAACTAAAATTGCACTTTAGAAGAAAGGAATTACAATGTTATTCATGACCTGTTTGCAGAAACCATTTCCTGTTTTTTGTTACTTTCTCTTATTCCTAGTAAGAGCAAGTATTATTGTAATCGTGTCAAATTTTTCGATATCGAGTTTTCACCGGAAATATACGTTTTGAGGTCCCCTGAGTCCAAAAAAGTGGTATTTAGCAAATGGCCTGTGTGTGTGTGTGTGTGTATATATGTGAACAGCATAGCTCAAAAACAAAAAAACTGTAGAAAGTTCAAACTTGATATTCCGTTTAGGTATCACCATGGGATCTGACACTATGTTATCTGTCAGAATTTCTCAACCGGAAGTACCACTTTATTAGTTGTTTTTTTTTACTTTTTTGCGTTTTTCTTAAAATTGGCTCCGACGAATTTCTTTAAACTTCTTATTTTAAACTACACATACAAAGATCTATAAACTATACTTAAAACATTTCTCTGGGAATATTCGATTTAAGGGCATTTTTTAGGGGAGGGTGTGGGGTTATTTATGTTTTTCTCTAAAGTGCTATCATAGTTGATTATAAAATTCTATCATCCAAAAAAAAATTAATTAGAAATAAATAGATGGCCAAAATTACGAGTTTCAAGGAAATTAGTAAACCGGAAGTGGGCTTTAACTGAACAGTATTTTTCAGTTTTCGATGAATTTCATTAAATTTGGTACAAAAACTATAAAAATTTGTCAATTATAATTTTGAGAACTGGAGTAAGAGAAAGTTTGTGAGTGTTCACCACCAGATTTTTTTTTTTTTTTCTACGCCGTATCTTCCATTCCGTTACAACTATTCTGAATTTTCAGTATAAAGAGGCTGCGCTGGCGATGATGTTGTTCGTGATTTGGGATATCCAGGGGGCAACAATCTAGGACGCAAACAACCCTCCCCCCCCCCCAATATTAAATAATAAACCTCCTATGTGTAATCTTGAACTAAAACTTAAAATTTTACTTAAAATATAGTTTTTTTTTATTTTGCTCAGACACATAATGTAATGGTTGTAGGAGGGATGTTGGTTGTAATGTTGATGGGAGATAAATACACCGAATTCGTTATAATATATCTATAAATTGATATAATGCATAGACCTGACTGCCCAGACTGTATACTTTTACACTACAAGAACAAGAACAGACTGCCCTGACGTGGTGCATAAACGATGTGTACAATTCCAATGTGGGACTGTGAACCGAAGCGCTCTTTTTTGACTCTGTCCTCTCTTATATATGATAGTATCCAACTGGCCTCTCCTCGCCTCGTCTCTCGATAGGGCTCTTTCTCTCTGATGCGTGGTGGGGGTTCACCTCGCTAGTGTGGAGCGTGGTTGGGGGGCCACTCCCCTACATCATCCCACCGCGCCACAATGGTTATGGTTGTAGAGGAGATGTTGGTGTAGAATGTTGATAATAAAACACCTCAATATCGGTATAAGATAATAAGTGATATATATGTATATGACTGACTGCCAAGGACTGTATACTTAACACTACAAGAACAGAACAGACTGACTGACGTGGCTAAATGATGTGTACAATTCAAGTGTGGGACTGTGAACCGAATCCTCTTTTTGACTCTGTCTCTCGTATATATATCCAACTGGCCTCTCCTCTCCTCTCTCTCGAGAGGGGCTCTTTCTCTCTGATGCGTGGCGGGGGTTCACCCGCTAGTGTGGATGAGTGGTGGGGGTTCACTACCCCTACACATAGAACGCTCGCTAAAAAAAATTTTCGTACTCAATTGAACCTCAAACCATTTATATTACTTCTGATTCAGTTTAGAAAATTTGAAACAATTCTAAAACAGCAAGTAAGAGAAAGAAAACAAAAAAAAAAAACAGCAATATAATACCTTGAATTATGGCTATATTGCCTTGAATTTTGTTTGTGAATTAATTTTTGACGTTAAAAAAATATATTAACATAAATCTGATTAAGAGAAATAAATATAAATATTATAAAAACTGGTATCTAAAATAATAAATAAAAAAAAAGGTCGAGTATGAAACACTCACAAGTTTTTCTTTTATTGCAGCAATTTACAAAATTGTAATTTACAAAATTTTTATAATTAGTGCGTATACTAAATTTTATGAAATTCTTCAGTGTTTTTTTTTATGAAAAAAATCGCGAAAAATGAAAAAAAAAAAAAACTGTTCACTAAAAACGTACTTCCGGTTTACTAATTTTTTATGAAACTCCAAATTTTGGCAATCTATAATATTTCTTATTTATTTTTGTTTGGATGGTAGTATTGTCCACAGAGAAGGTATTAGCTCAGTTATTTTATTATCGTATAAATTATAAGATTTTTTTTTTCCTATTATATTTTTCTTTACATGTTATCTTATATTATTTAAACTTAAATACACCCAAATTGTAATTAGATTGTAATTAAGAACATGCAAATAAGGTCAGGAGGAGAGGCCGGTGTTGTAACCTGTATATATTATGTCACGTGTAAATACCATGTATATATTTCTCCTAAATAAATGTAGTTTAGTGTAAACAAAAACAGAAGGCGGGATTAGCTCAATGGTAACGCGCTGGACTACCAACGCGAAGGTCACCGGTTCGAGTCCAGCTCCTACCCTTAGATTTTTTCTTCCTACGATTAAAAAAAAAAATTGCCAACTAATAAGATAGCAGTTTTAAGAAGAGGTCATATACTATCTACACACACAAATACGTATAATTAATTTTTCCGG
Organism: Triatoma infestans; assembly: GCA_011037195.1. Classification (NCBI taxonomy): domain Eukaryota; kingdom Metazoa; phylum Arthropoda; class Insecta; order Hemiptera; family Reduviidae; genus Triatoma; species Triatoma infestans. The sequence continues at coordinate 26,492 of JAAEAF010001935.1, read as the reverse complement.
GTAAATTTATTTTCTGGTTGAATACCGGGTAGCAGCCATGTTAGAGCTTTTCCCACTGAAGTACCATTTAGTTCAATGTATGTTCTCTATTTTTTTTTTTCCTCCAACCGGATTTATCCCGGATATCTTCTTCTCTCAGTCCGTAACGGTGGACCCTTTCTACCCACTTTTCCCTGGGTCTGCCCCTTCTTCTTCTTCCCTCGGCTTCCCAGTCTAGAATCTTTTTAGCCATTCTTCCCCCTTTCATTTTTTTTAAATGGCCGTACCATCAAAGTCTTTTTTTCCTCCATCTTCTGCAGCACATTGTTTTGAAACGTTCATTTTCTTCCTTATTTCTTCGTATCTCACTCTTTCAAGCCTTGATATTCATGCTGCCCTTCTCCCGTAATCCACCTCAGTGGTTAGAAAACTTTTTCCTTAAAGCTTTATTCAAGGTCTAAATCTCAGCGGCATATATTTTTGGTACTATTTAGAATATTGCCGCTCCACAATAATATGGGGTTCAGTATATACCGACTGCTCTTTTTGCGCTTACATTCCTTTGCAACCCGTCATTTTTATGTCATCCTTACTGATGGCAGAACCCAAGTATTTAAATTGCTCAAACCTTGGGATTTTTTTATCTTCTATAGTAAGATCTTCTCCGCTTGTTGTCGACATATACTCAGTTTTTGGTATGTTTATCTTTATATACCCCATTTGTGTTATGCCTCGATTAGTTTGCGCATCATATATCCCCATGTCCTCCCAAACTTGTGCTCACTTGATTATCTGCAAATGTATGGTTCTATCAATAAATAATAATAGGTAATAGATATAAAAGTAGTTAGGATCCAAAATTTGCAGAAAATCGATTGACCGGAAGTACGGACTTGTCAGAATGATTTTTTTTTTTTGTTTTGTTAATTTTCTCAAAAACCAGTAGTTATAACTCCTTATTTCTTTAAACTTGGATTGCTAACTACACGTATATATTAAATTGATTTTAATATATAAGATTTCTCCGGAATTTGTGACATTAAATTGTGAATATTATCTGCGTTTGTTGTTCCAACATTATTCACACTGTTTTGTGAACTATAATGTAGTTACTTTACTACCAGCCATATTAGTGGGTACATGTCCATTTACTAAGAGAGAAAATTTACTATATAGACTATGAGAAAGTTTTGTGAGTATTTCACACCACTTATATTTTTGTTTCCATGGCAACAGTAAAGCTGTACTTCTTTCCTATTGCCTAACTAGTAAATACGAATACAACGGTAATATTAGCTGACAGAAAGGAAGTACAAAAAAAAAAAAAACGGTTCCCTTGAATAGCATAACAAGTATTTCTAAGAAGTGTAAATTATGTTGGCAAATATATACTTCAAGTTAGGTTATAAGTTACCTAATACAGTTATTCTGTCACACTTGTCAAATAATTTCACAATGTACCTTTCTTAATAGACGGGAAAGGTGCTAACATCACAATATTTGTCTGTCTAATATTTTCAAACAAAAAAAGCAGCTTTTATTATCAATTCTGCCGATAGTGAGCAATTTTATACTTCAAACTTAAAAAGTATGTAGTTTGAATAGATGGTTTTTGATTCCCCCCTCCCCCCCGTGATAGCTTATATTATTTTTGTGGCCGTTAACGGTTTCTGGTATTTGGCAGGTTTCTGGGGATGTATTGATAAACAGTGTACTATGATCTTGGCTAGCACAGTACAAAGTCATAGTACACACTGTTATTTAAGCCAGTTAAAGTTAATTAAAAATTCTCACTGTGAAGTAATTTTGACAATAATAACTGAGGTATGAAAACTGCATTAAGAGAAGAATATCATATGCGTCTTTCATATCATATTTTACTTTTATGTTGCCGCCTTTTTTTATTTTAACAAAAATAATTACTTTCTCTTATTTTCCTAGTAAGAGGGAAGTATTGTAATTATGTCAAATTTTCGATATCGAGTTTTCACCGGAAATACACGTTTTGAGGTATCCCTATTTCCAAAAAAATGTGATTTTTCAGAAAATTGTCTGTGTGTTTATCTATGTGAACAGCATAGCTCAAAAAAACGGAAAAGATCACAGAAATTTCAACTTGATATTCCGTTTAGGTATCACCATGAGATCACATTATTTATTATTATTATTATTTGTCTGTGGGGAGGGAAACCCTACGCTATCCAAAGCCTCAATGGGCGCATATAGCTACTCCAGAAAAACAACAACAAGCCGGGTCTAGAACAAAAATCCAGACCCGGATCTAATCCCTATAAGATTCACCGCAGTTCGAATAAATCGGACAATTACCTTAAGCGGAAATAGCCTAAGCTCTTCCACAGACATCCTTTTCTGACCAAAGGTCAAAGGTCGTGAATCTAATTTCCTCATAACCCAGGCAGTCAGTCATAAGATGGATGGGTGTGTTTCCTCCTCTGTTTCACAGACTCTACAAAATGGAACCGGCATGAGCCCCATTATGTAGAGATGTCTCCTTAAACCACAATGTCCAGTAAGAGATCCAACCAGATGCCCGAAAGCGCTTCGTGAAAAACACAGCAACGTCTCACTAATGGCCTTGTCCGGACCCCCGTTGATCATTTTGGACTGCCGAAAACCAACTGAGCTCATCCATAAGGATGAATGCTGTGAAGCTGTCCATGTCTGGAAGCTTGATTTAAGATACGCCAACACCAGGCTCAGGACCAATGAAAGGAAGAGAGGAGCCTAATTTGGCAAACCTATCCACCACCTCCTCATTCCCGAAAATTCCCATGTGACCTGGTACCCAGACTAGAAGCACATCTTTCAGAGAAGAAAACTCTTCCAGTCTTTTAGAACATTCTAACACCAACTTGGAAGTGAAGACACATGAACTCAGCGCCTTCAGCGCAGCCTGGCTGTCAGAGCAGATACAAACACCTTTTAGGTTAATGTTAGACATCCAAAACACAACAAAGAATAGCATAAACCTCAGTCTGGAAGACCGTGGTCCATTCACCAAGAGATACTGTCAAATAATCTCCGCGGTCTCAAAATAGACCACAGCTCCAGACCTACTATCCATTCTGAAACCGTCCGTGTAACACCGGAAGTGATTATCAGGTATCACGACGCCATACGGACCCAATCTTGGACCAATCATCCCTAGAGGGTAACCTGACACTGTAAGAATGCTCGAAAACAAAAGTCTTCAACATTCTATCAGAAGGAAAACCTGTGTGACAGGAACTTTTAGAAACATCTCGCGATGAAATGAGATCAGATAGTAATTTTTGTCTGTCAAAATTTCTTAACCAGAAGTACCACCACTTTACTGAATGTTTTTTTTTTTTGCGATGTTTTCAAAAATGGCTCCAACAATTTTCTTTAATCATCCTATATAAATCACACATAGAATCATATAGGTTGACCGGTAGTGCAAATTTATTGAAAGAATTTTTCATTTTTTTTTTTTTGCCATTTTCTCGAAAATGCCCCTAACGATTTTCTTTAAACTTGAAATGGTAATTATACATATAAAAAGCTACAACTTTTATTTGAAACATTTTTCAGGAAAAGTTCATTTAAGAGTGGTTTTGGGGAGGGGTGTGGTTATATTTTCCACTAAAGTGCTATCCTTAGTTGATTCTATAATTCTATCATCTACATAATTATTAATTACAATGAAATGTGATGTCAAAATTCCGAATATACTGGAATGGATTTTTTTCAATTTTCTTTCATTTTGTCCATAAAAACAAAGACAGTTTTAAACATTAATAAGAATTCATCATGATGAAAATTTGTCGTTACAGTAAATTGGAATAAGAAAATGCAGCTTCACCTTACGAGGAATCTTTTCCTCTACAGTACCTCTTCAGTACAATGTATGGTTCTATCTACCTACATAATATGAAGGAAGATACGTTAATTATTAAGCGAAATTCTTGTGGGGGTGTTCATACCAGCTTTTATTTTTACAGTGAAAGATTCCAAGAAATAATATTGATGCATAGTATTCAAGATACTAAAGAATTATTACAATAGTAGGTATAAATCACTATAAAGTGTAAATGCTGAGATTTATTACACATTGTTCAATGTAAATTGGATTTTACATAATACTTGGTCAATATTACTAGCTCGCATCATACAGGTATATATAATATATATATGTGTGTGTACTTAGATGGGGTATATATATATATACAGGGTGTCCCATTTAAACGGGCCACTTTTGAAATAACTTCTAAACGAAGCAAGATATCTAAACAATGAACATAACGTTTGTTGAAGTATTTTCGCTCTAGTTTATGATACTGTTCCGTATTGACCCCCACTTTTTACTATTGTATTGAAAGCTATTAAAAAAATGAAGAAAAAATGCCATTAATTTCTCTTCAATATTCAAACCGTTGTCGAGATATTCAACATCAATTGATTAAATTTCGTCGTTTTTCCCTATTTTTCTGTTTCATAAACTAAAATTAAAAGCGGAATTTCTTATTAATTTCGAATAAATAAGAGGGTTTAAATGCTGATAAAACTTAAAAGCAATCTTAAAACCATAAGGGATTTAAAAATCAGGTAAAACAAAACAATTTTCCAGTTTATTTACGAAAACCAAAAAAAAAAATATTTCATATTTATTCAAAATGTCCTCCTCGGCTTAAAGGGCTCAAGCGCAATCACAGCCCAACACATCATGTTTCTAATCGTATCATGCCTGTCGTAATTGCGAAGCAGGTTTGGATTAAGTCTTCTCTAGGTGCTTCTGAGGTTGTTGGTTTCTTGGTATACATTTTTTCTTTGTAAATGGGTGATTCATACAAAAAGTAAATGATTTTTTATTTAAATATTTTCTTTCTCTCATCCTTAAAAATGGGTGAAACAAAAATTTATAAAGAGATATAATCTCTTTTGCTAAAGAGATTAGGAGGATGTTTCATGTAATAAAATCCATTTAAAACTGACATATTTAAGCTCTTAATTGCAATAATAAAATTGGTGAGACGAATTTTAAAAACTAAAAAACGTTCTGATCATTTTTTTTTTTTTAATTTATTTCTGTAGCCTATGTATATATGTATTCTATTGCCTATGTTATATGAACAGGAGTTACAACGTTTATAATTTTTCAAGCATTTAATTTGCTACAGTGAGCAAAATATATTGAATCCCACTTTTGTCTAGATTATGGCTCTCCAATTAGCATATTAAACAAAGAAAAAAATCAAGAGGGCTTAAATGTGGCGATCTGAAAGGCCAGGTTGCCGGTTCCAGTCTCCCGATCCAGCTGTTACTGAACATCTCATTCACTTCTCTCCTCGCTACTAAGGCATAGTGCTTGCTCGGGACAACATCTTGTTGGAACTATATTCTTGTTCTGACAGGTACCTGGCGGAAAGTATGGGCCATTAGTTTTGTCTCCAACCATTCCGCACCAAACATTAACAGACAGATGTTCAGTAACCACTGGATCGGGAGACAGGGAGCGGTAAGTTGGCCTTCCAGATCGCTAGATTTAGCCCCTCTTGATTTTTCTTTCTTTCCAAACCTGCTTAGCAATTCCGGCAGACATGATACAATAAGCAACTTCATATGTTGGGCAGCGACTGCGCTTGTGCCGTTTAAGCCGAGAAAGTCATTTTGAATAAATAGGAAATATTTTTTTATCGACTTTTGTAAATAAACTGGAAAATTGTTTTGTTTTAATGTTGTTTTATCTGATTTTTTAAGCCCCTTATGGTTTTAAAATAGCTTTTAAGTTTCATTAGCATATGAACTCTCTTATTTATTCGAAATTAATAAGAAAATCCACTTTTAATTTTAGTTTATGAAACAGAAAAATAGGAAAAAAACGAAGAAATTTGAATCTTTGTGGTTGAATATCTCGGCATTTTTCTTCATTTTTTTAATAGTTATCAATACAGAAGAAAAAGTGGAGGTCAAAAGGAAATCGCCACTTTCAACCACCGTTTTAAGGTGTAAGGCGGCAATAAAATCAAAAAACATTAACACCATCAGCGAATATGCTTCAACAAACGTTATGTTCACTTTTTATATATCTTGCTTCGTTTAGGAATTATTTCAAAAGTGGCCCGTTTAAATGGGACACCCTATATATAAAACAGTTCGCTCTTAATTCTGCTTAATATCGGAAAAGATTATTTGTAATTTTCTGAATATAATGATCATTTTATAAAATTTCAAAAGAATATTTTTATAAATTTATTTAGGGCACTTGAAGTATTTTTTATGAAAGAAAAAATATAAATAATAACAGAAATATTGCAAGAAAAATATAGCAACAATAATTTATGCATTTTAGATAAATTAGGTCAAAAAATTGTTTGAGAGAGTGGTGAAATTTATTAAACAGTGAGGAAAACAATAGCGACACGATGACAAGTAACAGTCTACTGGCTGAAACAATGGAGTATTTCTAGCTTATGCAACTAATTGATCAAGTTAATTATGTCGGGATATCAAAATAGTTTTTACTTAATAATATTGTTTGCTTTCTCTTACAGCTGTAAGCGGAAGTATTACGATCCACACTAATTTTCAAATTTGATTTATTAACGAAATAAAAATTTATGGGTTCAATGAGTCTGAAAATGTGATTGCTAGATCTTGATTTTGGTCTGAGTGTACGTATATATATATATATAGTTATGTATCTGGTATTTTATCCATCGTAGCATGCATATTCATTTTGTTCCTGACCGGTTTCGGATTTTCATCCTTCGTCAGAGCAAATTCCCCAAGATCTTGTAGAGGATAACCCACATATATACAACCAACAAACCAACAAGTGTGAGTGTAACACAAACATTACGTTGAAGTGAATTGCCTACACAAATTTGGTGAATTTGCTCTGACGATGGATGAAAATCCGAAACCGGTCAGGAACAAAATAAATATGTATGTTACGACGGATAAAATACCAGATGTTATCCAGCATTGCGGACCCATCCACATATTCAATATAGCTTTGCATGTTGAATATAATGGCACAATAAGCCTATAGTGGCTGCGGTGCTGGTATATTGCTCACCCTTGTTGTGAATGTTTAATTTATATGAACAGCATATGCAAAAAGGCGTAGGTATAATGGAAATGATGAAGGAAGAAAATGGTTTTGCTTCAGATTAATAAACTAGATTTGGCTGAACACTGTATAATAATCTGCCGAGTGAACTCTGCTATCTATCGTATATCTCCCGTTGCTTTATTTAAACAGTTTCTCCCACTCTAGTCCGAGAGAGTGGTCCTGTCATTTTTGTTGCTCTCTCTCTCTCTCTCTCTCTCTCTCTGCCTGCTATGGATCCCTCTCTTAGGATCCTGTTTACATAGGAAATAAACTTCATTTCAATTGAGTTTCGTCAAAATCCCTTAACAGGAAGAATTTAACTCTCTCTTAAAAGGATTTTTCAATTGTCTACGATTTTATCGAAAACGGGTTCAGCTTTTGTATAAATTATTTTATACTAAATAAAATGTTATCATATAAAGTGCTATCATAGTTGATTATACAATTCTGTCATCCATACAAAATTAATTAGAAATAAATAGATCGCTAAAATTCCGAGTTTCAATAAAATTAGCCAACCGGAAGTGCGCTTTTACTGAACAGTTTTTCAGTTTTCGACAAATTTCTTTAAATTTGGTACACAAATTATAAAATGTCAATTATAATTTTGAGAACTGGAGTAAGAGAAAGTTGTGTGAATGTTTCACACCAGATTTTTCCTATTGTAACACGTTCTGTTCTAATTCAATTTTCGGCATAGATCAAAAACGAAATGTTGTAAAAGTTTTTTTTATACTTGACAATCCGTTTGGGTACTACCATGGGTTATCTAAGAGGAACTTTCCAGAAAAAATTCCTCAGCCGGAAGTATCACTGTACTAAATGGATTTTTCAATTTTTTTGCAATTTTCTCAAAAATGACTCCATCGATTTTTTTTAAACTTATCATATTAACTACACTTACAAAGTGCCACAACTTTTTTTTTTGAAACTTTTCACTGGGAAAATTCTAATTTATTTAAATGTATTATATAATTATATCATATAGAAAATACTAAATATGTTGTTTTAGCAAATGGTCTGTGTATGTGTCTGTGCGTATGTATGTATGTGAACAGCATAGCTCAAAAATGAGAAATCGTAGAAAGTTCGAACTTGATATTCCGTTTAGATATCACCATGGGATCCGACAGTGGGTCATCTGTCAAAATTTCTCAACCGGAAGTACCACATTACTAGTTGCTTTTTTACTTTTGCGATTTTCTCAAAAATGGCTCTAACGATTTTCTTCAAACTTGGTATATCAACTACACATGCTAACTACTACAACTTTTATTAGAAACATTTCTCCGGGAAAATTCATTTAAGGGCACTTTTGGGGGAGGGATGGGGTTAGGTTTTCCTCTAAAGTGCTATTTCAGTTTATTATACAATTTTGTCATGTAAATAATATTAATTAGAATTGAATATGTTGTTGAAATTCTGAGTTTGAAAAAATCAGATAACCGGAAGTGCGTTTTTCCTGATATGTATTTTTCAGTTTACTGGTATTTTTTTAACTTTCTTGCGCTTCTTTTAATAATGACTCCGAAAATTTCTTCAAACATGATATATATCAACTATACATACAAAGATCTACAACTTTTATTTTAAACATTTCTCTGGAAAAATTCATTTAACGGCACTTTTGGGGGAGGTATCGGGTTATGTTTTTCTCTAAAGTGCTATTATAGTTGATTATACAATTCTACTATCTAAACAAAATTAATTACATATAAATAGACTGTTAAAATTCCCCGTTTCAAGAAAATTAGTAAACCGGATGTGCGCTTTTACTGAACATTTTTTTCAGTTTTCGACGAATACCAACTACTTTTATCAAATTTGGTACACTAACTATAAAATTTGTCAATTACAATTTTGAAAACTGGAGTAAGAGAAAGTTGTGTGAGTGTTTCACAATAGATTTTTGTTTTCTACATAAAAAAAATCGATATCTTCAAAAAAACAAATAAAACTTACATTTCTCAATTGTGTTGGGATTTTGAGTGGAGAATTTTCACTCTACTATGTTGGCACAATTGTTAACATTTCTTATGTAAGTTATCAGTCACTGGAAAATATGCATATAATAATAGCCTCAAATGTTAAGATCTATGAGGTTTACCCTACTCATCAGGTTATAATTATTTATTGCAATTTTACTATTTATTTACTATTATATAAACTGTTGCATTATTTATGGCGACATTCTAATATAGTATTACCACTAACTGCAATTAGGTTAAAGTATGAAATACTAACATTGCGATAAGTAGTATTTATATGTATTGTATAATGTTTATGTTTAATGAAATTGACAGATATATAATTATATATAATATTTACAAGTATACATGAAAAGCTTCTCTAAGTGAAAAACATAAATTACTCAAATAATTACTCTCAATTTTTTTCGATGGCATCATATTTGTTTACACACACAAACTTAATTTCCTAACACACGAACATTCTCATCTGAAACATCGCAATACTTCCTCTTAAAGCATTAAACTTTTTATTAAAAATAACTCAAAGAAAAACTCACAGCTCCAACTTGATACTATAGTTACATCTGACTCGAAAATGAACCCAGACAAAATTCATCAGCAGAAACAGTTCAAGACTTAATGAATGTTTTTTTTTACTTTCTCTTACTCCTAGTAAGAGGAAGTATTGTAATCTTGTCAAATTTTCGATATCGAGTTTTCACCGAAAATATTCGTTTTGAGGTCCCCTGAGTAAAAAAAAAATGGTTTCTAGCAAATGGTATATATATATATATATATATATATGTGTGTGTGTGTGTGTGTGTGTTTGTGAACAGCATAACTCAAAAACGAAAAAATCGTACAGAGTTCAAACTTGATATTCCGTTTAGATATCACCATGAGATCCGACAGTGGGTCGGCTGTCAAAATTCCTTAACCGGAAGTACCACTTTACAAGTTAGTTTTTCTATTTTTTTGCGATTTTCTCAAAAATTGCTCCGACCATTTTCTTGAAACTTAGTATGTCAACTACACATACAAAGAGCTACAACTTTTATTTGAAACATTTCTCTGGGAAAATTCATTTAAGGGCACTATTGGAAGAGGGGTGGGGTTAGGTTTTTTGTCCAAAGTGCTATTTCAGTTTATTATACAATACTATCATCTAAATAATATTAATTAGAATTAAATATGTGGTTGAAATTCTGAGTTTGACAAAAATTTGATGACCGGAAGTGCGTTTACTTTACCACTTTAGTAAATGATTTTTTCCCCTTTTTCGCGATTTCCTCAAAAATGGCTTCGATGATTTTCTTGAAACTTTGTATATAAACTTCACATACAAAAATGTACAATTTTTATTTAAAACATTTCTCTGGGAAAATTCATTTAAGGGCACTTTTAGGGGAGGGGTGAGATTATTTCTACTAAAGTGCTATCATAGTAGATTATACAATTCTACCATCCAAAAATAATTATTTATAAATAAATAGATGACTAAAATTGCGTGTTTCATCAAAATTAGTAAACCGGAAGTGCGCTTTTACTGAACAGTTTTTTCAATTTTCGACGAACTCCAACGAATTTCATTAAATTTGGTACACTAATTATAAAATTTGTCAATTACAATTTTGAAAACTGGAGTAAGAGAAAGTTGTGTGAGTGTTTCACATCAGAATTTTTTTTTTGTTTTTTGTTGTTGTAGATTTTACGATTTTCACGAAAATGATAACAATTTCATTTCTTTTCATTAAATTTTTATACATTCTTCCACAAGATTGATTTTTGGAAGGTTCTGAGGTAGATGAAACTTCTGGTTTTCATGCAAAGTATAAGATTTACTTTAGTTAAATGTACAGTTTTTGCTCATCACGTTAAAATTAGTGGACATTAAAAAGCATTGCTAGAATTCCCAGTTTAAAGTGAATGGGCTAACTGGAAAACTTTATAGAATAGGTTTTTGGAAGTTACTCATAAAAGGCTCTACCGATTTTATTTAAATTTGCAACGACAACTTCATATACTTATATAAACATAAATTTTTATTTGAAATATTGTCCGAAAAAATTACTTTATATATATCTTAGGATGGAGATCTCACGCGTTGGCCTAAAAAATGAGTGTGAGGAGATGGGGACTATTTCAGTCCATTGTGAACTATTCGTCCCAAGAATGGATAGATAGCTAGATTGGAGTGGAACTCCTCAGATGTTAATTTTATCTCTAAATTGTACCACCAGTATTTCTTGGCTTGAAGCATATGTATATCACTCTATTAGTACAAGTGGTGAAATTAGAAGAAACTAATAATATGATTTATAATCAAAATATCTTGTAGCGTATCCATCAATTTTTCTTGTCTCAATGGCAAAGAAGTCTTGAGCCATTGCTAAACAAAATGTACTTGAATTCATCATTATTTCTAAATCGCGGAAGCAAGCAATTTCTTTAAATACATAAATTGATGGACTAATTGGTCGCCATTTTGGGGCAATTGAGACGCTGGTCAAAAAATTTCTAAGTAAAATTCTTACAACATTACGAAAACCTATGTCCGCTTTTGGAAAACAAGAATTAGGTAAATATTTCAACGCCTTCAGAAATTAAGTAATTAATAAATTGTGTTTTCCTAAAAACCCATTGAACATCGAGTGTGTCATGGTTGGTAACACTTAAAATGTAACACCTAATTTTAAATATATATATGTATACTATAATTATCGCTGTAACGCCACCTATAAGTCAAGTGCAACCATTAAAAAATAAAATAAAATAAACCTATTTACGCAACAGCCCATGAAGGACCAAGGCTTGCAAACGGCAATTTTAAGTGGTGGGCGTGTGGTAAACACACCGCAATACCCTCGCCATTTAGTTCTGACCTCCGCTATCTAGGAGCGCGCTACCAACTAACTATAGCTTCCTAATTTTTTCTCACAATGCTGGATCAACACCGACCGACTTTGCCCTCACGAGAATTGGACCCTGAATTCTCACACCAAAGGCTGGGCGCTAGCCACTAGACTAACATGTGAGGGCAGGTACAACCACCATAAACTTAGGAAAACTCCAGGTATAAATAAAATTTGTCAATTGAAATTGTAGTAATTGCAGTAAGATAAAGTGTGTGAGTGTTTCACACCAGATTTTTATAATATGTGTTACGGTGGAAAATGTTTTACGAAAATTTGATACGATTGTTTTTCTCTTTCATACAGCGATGGAGAATGCTTGTAATCATGATGGGGAGCTGGGAAAAAAGAATAAAAAAAAAACTGCAATAGAAAAAGCAATTACAATAATTTATCCAGCCGTGCTACTCTTAGATTTTCTCTTCCTAGGAGCCCCTACAGCTCACTGTCCGGTGATGGACAGTGTTGTCTGTAACGGGAGAACACTGTCCGGAGGCCGGCAGTGCACTGAGAAGGCTCCGGGCGCAAATGACCTCAGATGTTGAGACGCCTTAAATTAAAAAAAAAAAAAAAAATTACAATAATTTACAGAATAAATAAAAAAGTCGCTAAAAAAAATAATAAATAAATAAAATCTGGTCTCAAACATTTGCAATTTAATAAATTCCGCAGAATTAATTAAAAATTAATTTTTTCAGAAAAATGTTTTAGCTAAAAGTTGATATAAGTCTATTCAATGTTTAGTGAATAGACGACATTCTAAGTTTTTATTATTTTCGAAAAATATCCAGAATACTCAAAAAATTAATTCTTTAAAGTCGTATATCCGGTTAATCGATTGGAACCATTTTCGCTGAAAACTGTAAAAAAAAAAAAAAAGTAACGATTCAATAAAGTCACACTTCCGGCTGATGTATTTTTTTCCCGGAACTTTCATGTTAGATGCAGCGATAGATAGTACCTAAATAGAATATCATGTTTCAGCTTACTGTGATTCTTCGTTTTTTGAGATCCCAGGTTCACATATATACATACAGAACATTTGTTAAAAATGGACACGAAGTTTGATTTTGTGTAATACAAATAGACGGTTGAGTCATATACACCAGCCCAAATACATGATTGGATTGAAATTCAATGAATGAATATTCCAATTCCAAATTTGATTGTTCCAGTTATTTATTCAGTTATGTTCTATTTCCTTATATTCTGATTGAATATTGAAAGACAAAATATTATTAATGCAATAAAGTAAAGTAATGCCTATTTTTTCAGGCGGGCTTAACGTCCAACTACCAAATTATTAGGTGTCGTGGACGGGGGCGGAAGCACCTACTTTACTATTAACATTTTTTAAACAATATAAAATTTAGTTATACGCTGGACTCGAACTGGGGTCCTCCCACTTACAAGTCCATGCTCATAACCAATACACCAACACCCGCCCCTATTAATGCAATATTAACGTATTTAAAATATGGAAACAATAAATTTTCATGCAGCAATACGTAGCACTTAAGAAATTGGTTAATATCTTTTGAAATATGGATTTTATACTGCCATATTGTAGTTTCTCTGAATTATATTTAGTAATATTTTAATTAACTGACAAATAAAAATAACAGATTGCTAAAATAAATATTTTTTTTCTTTATTTTATTGTTAGTAAGAGGAAGTATTGTATTTATGTAAAAAAATTTTCGATATCGTGTTTTCACCGGAAATACACGTTTTGAGGTACGCCGAATCCAAAGAAGTGTTTTTTTTTTTTACAAAATGGTCTGTGTGCAGCATAGTTCATAAACGAAAAATCGCAGAATGTTCAAACTTGATATTTCGTTTAAATATCACCATGAGAACTGAAAGTAAGTTTTATCTGTCAAAATTTCTCAACCGGAAGTATCATTTTACTGACTTGATTTTTCCACTATTTTGCGTTTTTCTAAAAAATTGTTCCAACGATTTTCTTTAACATGATATTTCAAATACATATATTAAGAGTTACATGTTTGAAATATTTCACCGGGGTTTAACAGCAACCAAAGACAGTAAGAGAAGAGAAACGAACCCAAGCACTCTCTCGGATCCAGCTCTCAACGAGGCCATCACTAACTGCTATAGCATGCGCTAGTTTTCATCATCATTGCTAGCTTTCAACAACATTGGCTAGCTCGCAACAGCATTATCATTGCTTAACATCACTTGCTAGCAAGTGCTATTTCAGTTTCCTCCACAAATCTATCATCTAGATAGGTAATATTAATAATTAGAATTAAATATCTTGTTGAAATACCGAGTTCGAAGAAAATCGGAGGACCGGAAGTGCTTTTTTACTGAAATTTTTTTTTTTTTTTTAGCTAAAACGGCTCCAAAGATTTTCATTAAACTAGGAATGTGAACTACACATTTAAAGAGCTACAACATTATTTGAAATATTTTTCTTGGTAAAGTCATTTAAGGGGACTTTTAGCATGTTTTCCTTTAAAGTGATATTATAGTTGATTATTACCATTTAAACAAAATTAATTAGAAATAAATAAATTGCTAAAATTCCGAGTTTCAAGAAAATTAGTAAACCGGAAGTGCACTTTTACTGGAAAACAGTTTTTAGCAATTTTTCCGTTTTCTCCAATAAAAACATTGACAATTTTCATTAAATTTGGTATATTAACTATAAAATTTGTCAGTTACAATTTTATGCAGTAGTAAACCAGATTTTTTTTATGTTGTTGCGTGAAACTATATTTTGATTGATTTCCATGTTTATGGTATCTTTCAGTACTTTGTGGACTTTGCCATATATACATAAAATTAATATAATAAATGGTTACAAACTCCAGATCTTCGGTTTTTTAACCGAAAATTGTGAATTCCTTTGAGAAATTTTTATGGGTGTTTAACATCAATTTTATTTTATCCCACTAGTCTAAACGTCAAAATTCAAAATGGCGTAACTTAATCGGTCTTGCAATTCAGCCTCATTTTCTTTTTGCCTTCTTTTGCAACAATATTTGGAAAAATTCCGAGATTTTTTTTTTTCTTTATAGCTCACATTAATTATATAAAACAATAAATATTATGTTAGAAATAAATTGATTTCTTGTATTTTTTCATAATAAATTTTTATTGCACAACTTGTACAATAATGTTTAAAGTACGTAAGGTGGGAAAATTAATAAAAAAAATTCTAAACTAGATTTTTCATAGAAAAAAATTAGTTATAAATAATTTACTTTATATAAATAAATTGCAAAAAAAATCAAGTTATTTCTAACAAGAATACTTATTGTTTTATCTAATTTATGTGAGTTATAATGAAAAAAACTCGGAATTTTTCCATCAAGAAAGCAAAAGAGAATTAGTCAGATGCAAGATACATCATTTTTGAAAAAAAATCTCTCCAAGGAATTCATAATATTTAGTTCAAAAAAAACTTTTCTTAGACCTGGTGTTCATTACATTAATTTTATGTTTATGGCGCATATCACAAAGTATTTAAAGAGTACTATAAAGATGGAAATCTATTCATGAGAATCAAAATCTAGTTTCTCGCAACAACATAAAAGAAGGAATCAAACTAATCATTAGTGCAATTAAATAAATAAATTATAATAAGAAGAAGCGTTATATATTGGAGTTCCAAAAACTACAGACTATGTAACTATGGAAATTGGAGTAAGAGAAAGTCTTGAGTGTTTCACACTAGAGTATTTTTTCTCTTGTGTATTTAAAACAGTGAATAATAATTGTCACATTTGAAATCCAAAGATATAACTTTGTAAGAGATAGCTACAAAGCCAAATCAATTTGGTCCCTTGGGTGTATTAATGTTTTACCAGTGGAATCAGTCTGTAAAGCCCGCAAGTGGTATGTTGCATACAGTTACTTGGGGGGTAGCGACCCCACGGGTTACCACGGCTCAGTACTCCATGCACTTCATCAGAACAGTACACAATAATACACTTAAACTACATACACTTTACAGACAAGGACAAACACAATACACAGACAAGGGTCTCCGCCCCCAGTTAATTGGCGTAAGCCAAGGGAGAAGCTCAGTGGTAACGCGCTGGACTAGCAATGCGGAGTTCCCGAGGTCGGATCCAGCATCTGCCCTTAGATTTTTTTCTTCCTAGGAGCTGTATTGGAATCAGTTATCGGATTCCAGAGGTATTGGAGTCAGATGTCTTGAAGAGGGATTTAATATGAAGAATAGGCGGAAGTTAGTTTAGAGATTTCAGAGAGTTATTACTTGAAATACGAAACACTGAATTTACTAAAATAGACTATATTTTAACAATAATTTAAATGTTTGAAATAGGTAACTACAAATTAATATAAAATGATTGAAATAGATAAATAATTTAAAGTGATTTAAAAAGAGATAAAACTACAAATAATTTAAAATGATTTAAATAGATAAAACTAAGCTGCACAACTATAAATGATTGATTAAATGATAATAATTATATGTTTTAAACCTTGTATAGGGACGCGCTCGCGGTACTGATGTATAACTGATGTGATACTGCTGCTGTACTGATCGTGTAGAACTGATACTATAATGATGTTGCACTGATCCCCTCCTCCAGTGGGGCGAAGTTTATATTAGTATTAATCACACATTGACAGGTGTGTAAGTGATAGTCACACTAAGACATCTCTCGCAGTGTGCCGACCTTGGTCAGGTCGGTCACCAGTGTGATTTAGGTCAGCGGCCAGATTGGCGACAGATGGTCGCCCTTCGGTGATTATCAAAGACTGGTGGCCTTGAGTGTTTGTTGGCCCTTGTATGAAAGGAATATCGGCCAGGTGGCTTCTGTACAATAATGATCCTTGTTTGAAAGGGTTTTAGCGGTGCTTCTCTTTGACCGTGTGTATTGACCCTTGTTTGAAAAGGTTTTTGTTTGGCGCGGCTCCTGTCCCGAAGATAGCGGCTGGCTGGAGCCACTAGTTATAAATTATATCCTTTCTTCTTAAGATATTGATATGACATTACAGAGCCTCTACAACTCACTGTCCGGTGATAGGCAGTGTTGTCTGCAGCTAGAGAATGCTGCTTGGAAGCCGGCTGCGGGCTTTGGAGAAAGCTCCGGGGGGGCACAATAGATCTTTCAGGTCGCAGTGCAATAATTCCTTACAACAATCTTCAATCTATAATCAGTCTGTAAAGGCACAAACGTATTTGTGAATAATTTTTATAATGTGTGTTGATTGGGTGGTATGTATGAGCTTATGGGTATGAATGGGAGGGAAGATTGGGTAGTTCAGTGTAAGTATTATTCATATGGATAACCTGGAGGGATGACGCAAGATCATAAACGAGTGTGAAGATTGATGGAAACAAATAAAATGTAATTTTATCATTTCTACTAAGAAAATAAAACAGTGGCCCGGGACATGGTTATCTTTAAAGCATTTCTGTGTCATCATCGATTATTTTATTATGCAAGGCTGGAAGTGTCAGAAATCTTTTGTACAAAAAAAAAAAAATCTGGTATGAAACACTCACACAACTTTCTCTCAGTGCAGTTTACAGATTTATAATTGACAAATTTTATGGATAGCATATCAAATTTAATAAATTTGTCTGTGTTTTTATGGAGAAAAACGTAGAAAACTGAAAAAATCTTTTCATTAAAAACCCACTTCCGGTCAACCGATTTTCTTCAAACTTGCAATTCTGACAACACATTTAATTCTAATTAATATTATTTAAATGATAGAATTCTATAAATAAACGGTAATAGCACTTTATAAGAAAACCTAAACCCCCACCCAATCCCCTAAAAGTCACCTTAAATGAATTTTCCCAGAGAAATGTTTCGATAAAAATTGTAGTTCCCAGTATGTGAATGGTATTCCATGTTATTCCGTCCACCTCTTACTCTTAAAAAACAAAATCGTATGAGTATTTTCGAGAAAATCTCATAAAAAAATGGAAAAAAAAACATTCGTAAAGTGGGTATTCGGTTTTGAAAATTTTGACAGGAACTTCTAAATGGACGGATGATAACTACCATAGTGATAACCAAAGGAATACCAACTTTGAGCTATGCGGTCACCTATACTGCACACAAAATAGCCCATCATCAAAAAAAAACCACTGTTTTGGACTCCGGGGACCTCATAACGTGTATTTTCAATGAATACTCGAGATCGAAAATTTGACACCATTACAATTATTCTTTCTCTTACTAGGTTTAGGAGAATTCAGGGCATTCACGGGATTCCCGTGAGGGCAAAGTCGGCGTTGATCCAGCATCGTGATAAAAAGTGGGAAGCTACAGTTAGTAAGCGCCCTAGGTAGCGAAGGCCGAAACTAAACGGCGTGGGAACTGCGGCGTGCTTACTACATACCCCCTCCCCAATTCAAATTGCCTTTTGGCAAGCCTTGTCCCTTCATGGGCCGTTGCGCCATAGGGTTTCAAATAGATGGCCAAAATTCCGAGTTTCAAGAAAAAATCAGTAAACCGGAAGTGTTTTTTTTTTTTTCAAAATTTATCAATTTCAATTTTGAAAGCTGGAGTAAGAGAAAGTTGTGTGAGTGTTTTTATACCAGTTTTTTTTTTTTTTTTTAATTTAAGGCCAAATTAAAATTTTGTAGCTCCCGGAGCCTTCTCAGTGCACTGCTGGCCTCCTGATGGTGTTCTCTTGTTATAGAACTTTCCATAACAAGAAACTCCTAAGAAGAAAAAAAAATCTAACGGTAGCACTGGACTTGAACCCATAAAGTTGCCGTTCCGATTAACTTTAAAGAGTTTCTTTAAATTTGAAATTCTAGCAATGCTTACAGTTTAGTGTAATATTAAGTACATTATTTGATAGTATCATATATTATACTAAAGTGGCTACATTAGAGGAAAGTTTAAAGCTATAGCCATTCAGAGGGCTCTAGAAATCAATTCCCCACCCCCCAAAAAACGTTTCAAATATGTGTGGATATTTGTAAGAAGTTGAAAGGAAATTATTAGAAATATTTTCGAGGGAATCACGAAAAACTTGACGTCGCACATCTGATTGATAGTTTTTAAAACGAAACCTTGATGACAGGTGCGATATTATTTCGTAGATTTCGCACAATCGCAATATTTCCCCTTAGAGCAATGAAAGCTAGTAATTTTAGAATTAAGAACTTAAAAGATCAAGTTGATTGAATACATCTTTTTTCACCGTAAATTTTCACTGACTATAATTATTATTCTTATTAACAGTTTTAATCAATTAAGATATCAGGAAACAATTTTGTATTTATTTGTTTGTTTTTTTTTAACATGATTTCTTTCTATTTATTTTGTAAAAATGCTCTGTTGTGAATAATGGGGAATTTCTTTTCTTTAATGTAACCTAGAACTAATATCTCCCTCCCCCAGCCTAATGGCATTCCATTGTCATTTGCTTATCACTATCGGTGAAACTTTAATCCCCACTCTGGAGGAACATCAAAAATCTGACTCTCCTTAAATGTACTTCCTACATAAACAAAACATCAGACTCAGTTAATTTATTTGCACTCAGTTACTTTTCCGTTGACCTTATTCTGATTTATATTCTATACAAGTATTTCTATTTATAATAACATTATTCAATTTAAATAAAAACCATGAACTAGGAAACTGCTTTAAGTTCTAAAAAGATGCAAATTTTTTTTATAAAATATTAAAGTATTAATTAATTTTATTTAGTGTTTATTTATTAATTAAAATTGTCTTCAGATTTTTTGAATAGACGTTTGCTTTTTTTTTATTTTATAAATTATAATATTTAAAATACATATTAGTTTTATCGCTACTACTGTTTCATTTTGAAAGGGATTGTATCGTTTTATTACCATATATTGCCCGTACAATCGTTTTTTTTTTGGCCTCTGAAATTTAAACCTCGCTTATTTTCCAGTTTACAAAACTCAGAGGCTACAATAACAAATGTATTTATTGATTTATTTCTTGACACTGGATTTTTATTTTAATATAGCAGAGAGGGAAACGTTACTTCGCCCGAATTGTATCTAATGTCAAATGTCTGAAAGCTTAGAGCATATTCTCATGATTTGCCCTAGATACGAAGAGAAGAGAAACAAGATGTTTAGTAAGCTATCCATACAGTTGGATAATCTTTTTTATTATAAAAGTATATTAATAGAATCAATACAGAAAGGCAAAATAAAAATATAAAAAATAAAGACGAAATAAAGTCACAAATAATAAATTTTGAAGCGTACATTTTTAAAAAAGAAATTAATTGTAATTTCGATTTAAATGGGATGCGAGGAATAAAGAGTACTTTACTAGATTTCTTAGTTTATGGAATTAGTCTGAATGATTGTTAGTTTACCTGTATTTATTAGAATGAATGTATTTATTAGCGTGATTGTTTTGAATGAATATAGTTTTAGGTATCTATAGTAATTATAAAATTACCAAACATTGTAAGAAGTACGCTTATTATTGATTAAGATTGTGGATAATAAATACTAGCTGTAGGTCTGATAGACTGTTAGATAAGTAAACTGAAAGATTGTGCATGGCGCTAATGCCAATAATTAAAAAAAAAAAAAGAAAGTTCGTTCTTTGGAAAAATGCTGAATAAAACTACACGGTAGACATTAACGAGCGCCGTTACTTGAGTAGCAGCGTTAAACCTAACGTCATAGAACCTCCCCCCTCCCACATACACACACATACAAGAATCACCTCATAACGTCAAAATTTTCTGGAAATCTATTTCAAACAAAAATGATAAAATGGTCTACTTGCGAATAATAGATTTTGATAGAAAACTTCGTGACGTATCCAGTGGCTTCTTGCGATTTTTTTTTTTTTGCTCACAAACACAAACCTGGTGATCTTCAAATTTTGAATCTATCACAATATATTTTCTCCTACTGCATCAGTAAGAGAAAGCAATAATTAGAACACCCTTTTTTACGGAAATACGAGAATGTGTCTTTTGAGATTGCAGTGGGGGAGGATCCTAACTATTTAAAAAAAAAAGATTAAAAACCGCTGATCTAAACAAATTCAAATCCAGACAATTGTTATTTTGTGCTCTTAATGAATCAGATATCTTCATTTCCTTGTGTCGTTCTGCACTGCATTTCCACCCATTATCACACAGATCATACTTTATTATTTTTAAACAATAGTCATTAGCGCCCGGAGCCTTCTCAGTGCACTGCCGGCTCTCTCGCTACAGACAACACTGTCCATCACCCAAGCTGTAGAGGCTCCTGGGAAGAAAAAAATCGTAAGGGCAGCACTATACTGAACCCGGGACCTCCGCGTGGAAGTCCAACGCGCTACCCACCTAGCTAATCCCTCCCCGAGATCATACTTTAGGAAAAATAAAACAAAATATTATCCGATTATTCTGCACTACTTCCGACATATCTTTTTATATAAATCCTTCGAAAATGTACGTAACTTTTATTTCTTTCTTGATTTAGATCCATATTCTCTTTATATTGTTTACATTTTTTCGGATATTATCCACTTTAATTAATTTCTCATTTTTCTTTCTTCTGACTAATGTTATTTATGATTATTTAAATAAAACTACTTAGATACCATCTAAAATTTCTACTTTTTATTTTCATTCAATTATATTTGGCCTATCTCGATTCTGTTTAGTTTTTTTTTTTTTTGCTTGTTCATATAAACTCTTTTTTTTTTTTTTTCTTTTTTTTAAATTTTAAGGTGACTCATTATCTATATAATATTTTACAGCATACTAAAATAAAAATGTTTGCTTACGCGGACGATGTTGTTATGCTCACCTCAGGTAGAGTCAGCATCCAAAGTATGATCCATTCTGTGAAAAATTACTAATAAAACATGGAATTTAGTGGTAAACCTAAAGAAGTCAGCAATAGTCATGTTCAGAAATGGGGGAAAGCCTGGAAAACGTGAAAAGTGGTATTTTAAAAATAAGCCTATCAAAGTTACCCACCAATAATAAACTTGGATAAGTACTTACATTATCGTTAAACTTCTCTTTTGAGTTTTATTTTAAGGAAAGAATTGAGAACACTCAAAATTTGTCTTTAACCTTTACCTTTAACAGAATTATATTCAATAAACCACATTGCCTTTTCTTCCAAACTCCAGTATATTTCATGCAGTGTCGATATCCATAATTTGCTATGATGCTCAAATTTGAAGATGTAGCAAGATGTATCAAGCGATAGAAATCTGTTTTGAAAACAGTTTTGTTAAAAAGTGTTTTAGCTTGCCTCGAGTAAATACGCTTGGTAATATAGATTCTCCGTGATTCAAGAATTCAATTTTCTAGCTAATTAGAACAAAAAGTATATCTGTTACTATTAATTTTTTGTTTATTTAATTACTTTTTTGTTTGTTTTTGTTTTTGTAATTTTTTTTCACCATTAACATAAACTATTAGGTTTTTTTTTACTAGAAGGGCACATTTATGTATTTATTTATTTACTATTGTTATCAGTATTCTGTTTACTTTTTTGTTGTCTCTTTTTTTGTTATTAAGAAAAAAGTTTCAGTGTACACACTTTGTGGGTATGTCTGTCAATGACCATGAAAATGTGGGTTATTAGGTTTTTTTTTTTTTTTAATATTTCTGAATTTTTCATGTAAACTGTATTTAAATACAATACGTATATAAATACATATACGTCATTATTATACGTCAATGTATTAATATTATTATTTTTATTACAATTATTATTGTAATTATATATTTCTAATTTCCATTATTCTTTACTTAAGCTAGTGAAATTTTCTTCGTATTATTGTTATTGTATACTTAATAAGTAGACAGATATGTACAAGATACCTACGATATATGTAAATGCTCTTTACAGGTTGAGTTTTTTATTATTATTATTATTGTTTCGCAAATGCCTATATTTTTCCTGATGTCTTTGCTTGATTAAATAATTTTTTTTTTTTTTTTTATCCTTTTAGCATGCCGGGTAGGGTACAAGGACAAAAATTAACACGATTCTGTTACACAATATTTATGTTGGACATTAAAACACCACACAAAAATTTTTTTTTTAGACCTTGAAAAAGATAATAAAAATATAATCGAAACGTTGGAGAAAATATTCATATTTTTTTTTTTTTTCACTTTATAACGTTTATGAATATTTATTATATATCTAAATGTTAGGCTGGTCCAGGAGGCTGATTTTTACAAAAAAAAAAAAAAAAAAAAATTATATGTTTCGTATATGGTTATAAAATATATTAACATTATGGATATTATAAAATAAGAAGTAGGTAGGACTTCGTTGATTATATTTTGTCAGTTTTCCGCCATTTTCTTTAAACTTCGTAGACTGTCTGCTAATTTTTTTTTAAGGTTCTTTGGAGGAGGGAACAATAGTGTGGTTTTAATATCTATATAACATTAAAAAAATAGCTAAAATTACAAATTTGAAAGAAATCGGTTAACCGGAAGTGCGACTTTACATAAGTTTAGAATAAGTTAAGGAATTTTTTCTAAGGCGACTTTTGATTCGCTCATTCCAAAAATAAAAAATACATATCACCAACTTATCATTTTTTTTTTTAAATATTTTTACGAAAAAATTGATTATAAAAGTGCTCTGGGGTGTGGGAGGGGGTCTGCCTTTAGATTTAAATAAACTGCACAGTTTTGTTAGGTTTTTATAGAGGACGTTACATACTGGTCCGCTCTGTTAGATAATTATAATAACCCTTATCTTTGTTTCTAGCCAGCCCAACTAAATATTGTATACGTTGTAATTTTAAGGAAAAATGTTTTTCTAATTAAATATACTGTTAATTGGAGAAAGTCGTGTGATTAATTCACTCCAGCTTTTTTTTTTTTTTTTTCTCATAACGGCGCCCTAAAGAGATACAGGAAATTTCCTCCCAAATTTTGGCAAAGATATTTTATCATTCATTGAACACAATTTTAGGTAAGAATCTTAAGTTAATAAAGCCTTAATCCAATTAATTAATCTGCAATATCTAATTAATAAAGTTGCAAATCTGTTTTTGTAATTTAAGTTTTGTTTTTTCCTTTAAGAAGTTGTAGCCAAAAATTTTATATGCCTGAAAACAATGCTGAATAAATGCAATTTTTTTATATAATTTTACTTTGGAGTAACAGGAAGTATTGTAATCGTGCCAAAAATTTTCGATATCGAGTTTTCACCGGAATATCCGTTTTGAGGTTCCCTGAGTCAAAAAAAAAAGTGGTTTTTAGCAAATGCTCTAAAATGCAAATGCTACAGGGGGGGTTGTCCTCTAAAGTGCTATTTCAGGTACACAATCCAATTCTCTATCATCTAAACAGTATTAATTAGAATTGAATGTGTTGTTGAAATTCCGAGTTTGAAAAAAAATCGGATAACCGGAAGTGCGTTTACTTTACCACTTTACTAAATTTTTTTTATTTTCTCTTTTTCGGGATTTTCTCAAAAATGGCTCCGACGATTTTCTTGAAACTTCGTGTATAATATAGACTAAACATACATAGATCTACAACTTTTATTTAAAACGTTTCCTTGGGAAACATCCACACATGTCATCCACACAAAATTAATTAGAAATCAATAGATGGCCAAAATTGCGAGCTTCAAGAAAATTAGTAAAGCGGAACTGCTCTTTAACTGAACAATTTTTTCAGTTTTCGACGAATTTCATTAAATTTGATACACAAACTATAAAATTTGTCAATTATAATTTTGAGAACAGGAGTAAGAGAAAGTTATGTGAGTGTTTCACACCAGATTTTTTTTTTATCAATGTTTACTGGCTAATCCTTTATGAAGTTTTTTACATTAACATCTTTACTTCTTCTCATTTGCTTTTATAATCTCTAACGAGAAATTTGTTCACTAATACGAAGGTGAGGGCTTAGTGCACCACGTTTTGGTTTAAATGTTTTAAAAAAATGGGGACCACCCCAATCAAGGTGAGCCAAAAAAATCAATCAGGCTGTCCTTCGTTTGTTGAGGAATTGCTTGAAGTAGGAATGGAATGCGACCATTCGAAAATTATCAACCTTCAAACCAGAACTAGGCATTTTTTTTTTTTTGTAAATAAAATATATACAATGATTGATATAAATTCTTTTGGAAATTTTGTTTGTTTTAATAAAACAAAAATTTCTTCAAGAATCTACATCATCCATTGTAAAATCTTATGTTTTAAATAAAAGTATACACTATAACTTTGTTTTGTTTATTGGACTTAAAAACTTACACAAATTATGATTGTTGAAATTAAATGACAAAAAGTCTTTGTATGTATAAAACACTTTATTATACAGTGTCGGAGCTTCCGACCTGGGAGCCAGTTCATTCTCAACATAAACAACTACATTAAAATCACAAAACAATTGGTTTGGATAAAGTAGTTTATCTTGAGAATAACTTGGCTCCCAGGTCGAAAGCTCCCTATTATAGATACGTAATAACAAAGTGTTTTATACATATATATATATACCAGGACCGTTTTCTCATTTAAATTCAACAATCATATTTTGTAAAAATATTTATGTTTATAAACACTTTATTGAAATAAAAATGTCCTTTATTAAAAAAAGTTGGATTGAAAAACACTTTATTGAAAAAAGTTGGATGTCCGGAATTTGCCGACCAAAATCAGATCATCATGAATTGTCAGAGCGTGGGCCAAACTGTGTGTCGATGTATTGCACCAAAATCCAAAAGATGACCGGTTTTGTTGGAAAAGAATAATTGTTACAAGTGAATGAAGATACTTTTGCAAAATCCAGCAAACGTGAGCCACAAGGCCATTGTAGTCAGAGCAACCAGTGATTAATCAAGTATCAAGTTCGATTCAAAAAAAAAAAAAAAAAAAAAAAAAAAAAAAAGTTATGTGTTGCGTTTGATGATATTGCTAATAAGGTGTTTTTTGCATTTTGACTACCAGCTGTGTTGTTTTTTGAAGACCAGCTATAAAGTTTAGGAGGAGTCTTTAAAGGAATCCATTTTACTTTCTCAATAAGAGGATTATGATCGTGTTCAGTTTTCACCGGAAATACACCTTTTGAGGCTCCTGATTACGAAAAAAATGTTTTTGACGAATAGGCTGTGTGTGGGAGTGTGGAAAAGGAGAGAGAGAGAGTGACAGAGGAGGGACCACAAAATATTTCAAAAATGCAAAATCGCAGTAAAGTCAAATTTGACGTTCTGTTTAGGTACCACCATCAGTCATTAGGGTTTTGATCAAAATCCACCAACCTGAAGTGCGTCTTGGCTCAATGGTTTTTTTTTTTCCTAGAAAAATTTATTTTTAGGGTTTTCCAGGGAAATTGCTTTCCTTAAAGTACGAACTTCTATTACCTATACAATATTAAGGCAAGTTTGAAAGCATTGCTATATTAACAAATTTGAAGATCTGTGAAACCGGAAGTGCGACATTACATAACTAAGGCTTCTGAGTTTTATGAAACTTTCACCAAAATACAGCTCAACGATTTCCCTTAAACTATACAGCACACAAACCTAGCATTTTTGTAGGAATATTTTCTTAAAAAAAAAAAAAAAAAAAAAAAAAAAAA